>VMDO01004914.1:50683-118679 GCA_007922755.1 Pedetes capensis
TTTTTTTTTTTTTTTTTTTTGGTGGTACTGGGGGTGTTGAACCCCAGGCCTTGCTCATACTTTGTAAGCACTCTACCACTGTGCTGCTGAGCTGCACCTCCAACCCATTTTTTTATTTTTTAATCTCAAGATAGGGTCTCACGAAGTTATACAAGCTGCTTCTGGCCTTGACTTTGCAATCCACCTGCCTCTGCCTCCCGAGTTGCTGGCACCACAGTTATGCACCACAGAGCCTGGCCAGGAAACTCACATTTAAAAGACAGAAATGGGTTTTCATGAGCCAGCCTGACCTTGTTACACAAAAGCTGTGTCCCCAGGCAATGCCATCACCATCTCATTACCAAGAATGACAAAGAATTTAGTCCATGATAGGGAGCATCAGGAGGCCATGCTAGGGAAACCCCGGAGAGAAACAGAGGACACTAGAGAAAGAGTGAGCTTGTTTGTGGTGAGAGCAGCAAGATGGAAGGCAAAGAGAAGGTCTTTCTGGAACAGCAGAAAACAAAAGCAGAGCATTGGGAGAGAGAAGAAAAGAAGCCCCATACAAGGAGATGAAGATGTATTAGAGCCGGTCATGGTGGCGCACGCCTGTAATCCCAGTGGCTTGGGAGGCGGAAGCAGGAGGATCGCAAGTTCAAGATCAGAGGCAGTCTGCGTAACTTAGCGAGACCCTGTCTCAAAAAAGATGTGTTAGAAGATCATTGGATAATGCAGTGCATCATCCACTTGATCCTTCCGTGCAGGCATTTCTGCCCCTAAAACACAGATTAGGTTGCTGAAGCAAGCAGACATATTTTGAGCACCTTACAGCAACCATTGGTGCGCTGATTTCTACAGTTCCTTATCAAGCAGTAGCACCTTGCAGGCCAGCCACGCACCAGGTCCGAGACAGCTGACAATGAAATGATTACTGAGAGGGAGAAAGATCAAGGAGGAATCCAACTGTGAGACAAACAGTAAGTAATAATTATGTGATCACTTTTCCTAAAGACAGTTTCATGGGATTACACAGACTTCCTATGTAGGTTAGTTCAGCATCACACATCTCAAAGATAAAAATACCAAGGCGAAAGGGAGCTGACTTGAGCAGTGCAAACCCAGAATGGCACATAGCTGCCACCTATTACCTTAGGCAGTTTCACCTGCTGATGGTACCTGTCTCCCCACATTGGCTGTGGGAGAAAGAGATTTTCATCCCACTTGCCCCTTTCCTTCTTCCTGTGTTCACCTTCACTTTAGTCATTTCAGTCTTTAGGTTCCAGTGTTCAACAGGTCATTCCCATCACGCGCAAAGTCGTCACCCTAATTCACTCCCACAGCAAGAAGGCTGGTTGTGGCCCATTTTGCTTTGTAGGGGAACTCAAGCCTTCCTCTCATTTCATGCCTGTGGGCAGATGTCTGATATAGGCACATACAATCAATCTGGCCTCTACCCTAGAAGGTTGGTCTTCTAAAGAGAGGAGTGAGCCTGCTGCGGTGGCGCATGCCTGTAATCCCAGCGGCTCGGGAGGCGAAGGCAGAAGGATTCAAGTTTGAGACCAGAGGCAGTCTGCGTAACGTAGTGAGACCCTGTCTCAAAAAGTAAAAAAATGGGCTGGGGGTACAGCTCAGTGGTCCAGCACTTGCAAAGCATGCAAGCGTGAGGCCCTGGGTTCAACCCACAGTACCACAGACAAGAGAGAGAGAGAGAGAGAGAGAGAGAGAGAGAGAGAGAGAGAGAGAGAGAGGTGAGAACATCACTGGATGGGCCCCTGAGTCTATCCATGAGGAGCCATTTAACCCAGGCGAATATATGTCTGTCTGTCTCTCTCTTTTAACATAATGAACAAAATGTATAAATTGATCTCATTCATGTCAAAGTAGGCAATAAATTTTAAAAATCATTCCCAGTCAATCTCACTGAATGGATGTTGAGCAAACACTTAGGCACATTGACTGGAAGCCTCATCTCAGTGTTTCCCAAGCCTTGGACAGGAGCCTGGGAGAAGCAGGAGATGACGTGCCAACTTTTGGTTGAGGTCTCAGGCTACAGAGGCAATACTGGCTCCCAAGGCCACCATGGGGACCAGCTCCACTCACTGGAATAAGAAACAAAAAGCAGTCCAAGTCAAGCCCCAGGAAAATGCTTTTGCTTGCTGTGTCTCCAAGGATTTCTGCTTAGGGATACTGTACTCAGGGAAGTGTCTGTCTGAGAATTCAGGATTCTGAATTTAGCTCATTTCTGGAGTCCAGAATATATTTTTGGAAACCACATCAATGGGAATTTTATCTGATTTATGATGTGCTTGAGGAAATATCTGGGATTTGAAGTGTTAGAATCTCACATGGGACCTCCAAATTATACCTAACCTAGGATGATAGGTTGTAATCTAGTGTTCCAGGGTCTGAATGACATTAAAAGATTCATGTCAGTAAAAGTACCCACAGGAAACACATGTTACACCCAAAGTGGTAGGTGACAAGAGTGTAGTGTAAGGACTACTACAAAGGCATGGGCAGGGTAAGGGATCCAAGAAGGATGAGCCAGATACTGGCAACTGTGAGAAACTGATACCACCCTGGGACTGAAGGGACAAAGTGAGGAAGCTCCTTCCTGAACCTGGAAAGAGCCATAACCACAGGAGAAGACCCACCAGGCAGCCTGTCAGAGGAGTGGAGGAATAAATGTTGTTGTTGTTGTTGTTAGGTGCCATCGAGTCATGTCCAACTCATAGCGACCCTCATAGGGTTTTCAATGGCTGATTGTTTCAGGATTGCCTCGGGAGTGGGTTGCCATGTCCTTCTCCCATTTTTGTGGTGCTAGGAATTGAACTCGGGACCTCAGAGACTGCAGAGTGGCGTTCTACCAACTGAGCTAAATCCCAGCCCTGGAGGAATAAATACCCCCCTGTTATTTTTCCATTGAGTCATTTTATTGGTATGTGCATTTTGCATCCCTAGAATAAAGAATCCCAGGACTTTCCCTCCTATGTGTTCACATCTTGCTTCTTCACGGTCCACGATGCCAGCTGAGATTGTCAATACAATGAAACTAAATTGATGGGATGGAAGGAGATTGCTCTGCCATTTTTCTAGGTCTTTGAGCTGCCCATCAAATCTGGGGCTAATCACTCCACACTTGTGTGACCTGCCTGTGAAAGTCACAGCAATTTCCCCAGCTTTGCGATCATCGATAATTTCAAATTTCATCACAGCTGGAAATTGGACAATGCATTTGGAGCACAGCCTAATTTCTGCATTTGTCTCTCAGCGTTGCTGAGCCTCAGCCAGGACATTCACGTGCATCATTATGGAGGCATGGAAAGATGGCAGAAAGAGGATGGACAGGAGGATGAGTGCGCAGGGTGACAGAAACTCCCCCTGGATTTTTATCTCATGCTAGCAACTTCTATTGGCCACAGCTACCTGGAAGGCATTGTGTCAAACAGCCTTATAGTCTGTGGAAGGACAGAGTGGGTCTGGAAAGGCAGACAGCTACCAGTACAAGGATAGGTAATTCCTCCCTGTCACACCTTTCTGAGGATGTAGTCTTAAGTGGGTGAAAACACTATATACACTGAACATAAAATAGACCCCCTCTTGGAAGAGTTCCAGCTACATAAAAACGATTAGTAGTGACGTTTTTAACAAGAAATCAAATAAAGAAACACTTTGATTCTATGGCCTTTGTCCACTCCTGAGTTACCTAGAGTTCACTAGGAAAAACTCCCACAATGAAGGAGAACAGTATACAGAAAGGGTCCCCACGAGACTAGAAACTGCATAGGATTTTCAGGTAGGAGTAAGTGAGAGACAGATATACAGGGAAAAGAAATACATCTTTTTTTCTTTACCCAAAGGTGAGGCCCTGTAGGGAAAATGAAACCAGGGCTGTTGTGAAGAAACAAGGTCTTATCACGCAGCAACATTTCAGCAGAAAACAAAAGCCACATCTAAATGAGAGCAATTCAAAGGGGAAAATTCATAAAGGAGCTATTTACAGTGGTATGGACAAGATATAAAGAAACACGAGGAACCAGGTGTAAGAGTTACACCTCCAGGCAAGGAGAGGGAGTGACCTCGCTCAGTTGGTAGAGTGTCTGCTCCGCACTTTCTGAGGACCCAGGTTTGATACCCAGCACCCTAAAAATGGGAGTCCACTCCTGAAGCAATCCTGAAACAATCAGCCTCTGAAAACCCTATGAGGGTTGCTATGAGGAGGATGCAACTCAACAGCACCTTATAACAACAATCCCATTTTAGGGGCCTGGGGTTTAGCTCAGTGGGTAGAGTGCTGCTCTGCACTCTCTGAGGCACTGATTTCAATCCCCAGCATCACAAAAATGGGAGAAGGATGTGCCAATCCACTTCCAAAGCAATCCCAAAGCAATCAGCCATTGAAAACCCCATGAGTCGGACTGACTAGACAGCACTTAACAACAGAAACAGAGAAGGCTGTGTGGAGAGGCAGTCAGAGAGCCAGCTCTATAAGACCTCCTGGGGAAGCAGGCAGAGAACTTTAGCATCTCTTACTCCAATTTGCTGCCTCCTTCCCATACTGCAAAAAATAAAAAAAAATAAAAAAAAATAAAAAAAACAGAGGGAAGAGTTCGTGCACACAGACCATCCAACCAGCATCATAAGACATGGGAGAGGGTAGTGTGGATATGAAAGGACAAAGAGAAGACATCCAACACCAAGAGGAAAGTTTCTGGCTAGTGCATCACTTCACCTATGACAATGTTGATAGTAGATTATGAAGTCTCTGGTTTTAGTGTTTGGAATAGTACCAAAACTGAAAATACACATTTCTCTGGACTTTCTGAAAGTTTTTTATCCCTGGGAGAATTATTAACCAATGATAACTGAATAACAAATTCTTGCCATAATCTACCATCATGCATGCTACAGAGAGTTACCCTTGCAAGGACACTCTTGGATACAAATCTATACCAGTTAGGATCATCTACCCTGATGAGTTTTTAGTTAAAGTTCATGTTTTAAGGCATCATCTATTTTTCGTCCACTGAGGCAAGTCTTTCCTCAGCCCCAGCTGCTCTGCAGGATGCCTGCCTTCTCTTCGGGCATCAGCCAGAAATCATCTCCACCCTTTCATGCACATACACTCACAAATAATTTCACATACAACCTATATTTTTAAGTCATACCATCCTGCAAAATTTAGTGTAAATCCATCTAGCCAATTTTTCTTGTGAAGGTAATTAACAACATTATTTTATTCTCATAGGTTCTAAACACACCAATAGTCATTTTCAGACACTGGTCTTTGTAGCCCCTGTGAACAGGTGTGTACACTGACCAGCTGATATAGGAGCCAGGTCATCCACTGCCAGCCATTTGGTCACCAGGATCCTGAATGGACACAGGCCCTCAGGGCAGGGAGCAGATCTGCTTGGTTAAGTTTCATTTGGCTTATGTTCCTGAAAGCAGAAGATGGATTCAACTTTGATAGCAACAAAAACATCAATAATTAACCAATAATTCAATTCAATTTAGCTCGGCTTCACAAATATTTCTTAAACGCCACATTTGAACTAACACTACACCAGGGCACTGTGCTGTCTGAAGAACATGCTGTGGGAAGTAACAGAAGGTAGAGATAATTTCAAGTGAACGAATGGCTCCAGTCCCTCATGAGAAAAAGAATTATTTAAAAAAACAGTCTGGCCAGGAGCCGTGGCTCATGCTTGTAATCCCAGAGACTTGGGAGGCAGAGGCAGCAGGATTGCAGGTTCGAGACCAGAGGCAGCCTTCGTCACTTTGTGAGACCCTGTCTAAAGATAAAAAATAAACTGAGCTGGGATGCAGCTCAGTGGTAAAGTGCTTGTAAAGCATGTGTGAGGCCCTGGGTTCGACCTTCAAGTACCTAAAGAAATAAATAAATGAATAAATAAAATAAAAATAAAAAGTAGTCTAAGTTAAAGAACTATCAAGTTATCTGGGTCTGAACTTAATATTGTGCCAAGTATGTTAGAAAAGCCCCAACTGCTGAAGCTTGGACCCTCACAGCAATGGGTCCTCATTACCCATGAGATAAATCTCAATTCTATTCACCTGGCCTTTGAAGACAGCCTTGCCCTTCATTTCCATCCTGTTCCCTTCATTCGCCTTACCTAGTGGCTATGTGTGAACGCCACACAATTTGGAGCCCTCTTCCCTCCGTGTCAGCTCCCCACTCCACCTCATTATGAGCTAGGATCCTAACTACCACTACCTCCCACTTGGTGCTTTTAGCAATGCTTACTCTGTTACATCTCTTCTAGCCATCCTGGATACATGTGTCTCCTCCTCCTCTGAAATTGCACAGCACTTTGGACCTGTTTTTGATTTTTACCACACATTGCTTCTTATTATAGGAATTTGGTACTTAAAGACGTCTAACTTTCAGGACTATTGTGGCACTATAATTAAGTAATATTATTTTAATATGCCTAGATAGTTTATGGCATATAGTAATTTAGTAGTTTTAGATTGTTAAATATAATTCTATAGTAATAAACAGTTATTCTTATAGTTATTATTATACACAGTATACTGAAGTAGCTAAGAACACAGCTTTGTAACCTAATTGAAAGACAGCCAACAATTATATTAAATGTTTACCATGTTCCAGGCATTACATAGAGAGATGTAGCATAGATTATCTACTTGATCTCTTCAAAATTTTGTCCTTTTTTTAACCTTATTTTTGAAGGATATACTGTGCTAAACACCTTGCTAGCAGTAACTCAGCAAAGATCAAGATAGACTAAAACTTGCCTGTAAGGATCTAACAATTTTTTAATGGAAATGGTTAGGAATAAAGTACTTTAGGGTATTTAGAATAGTAGTTATTTATTATTGACTTGCCTGTCTGTTTGTCCATCTGTCTCTGCCCACTAGCATATAAGTTCCAGGAGGATAGTTGTTACTCTGAACTGTGTTTCCTGCAGCTAGATATCAAGCCCGGTCTAAAGACTCTCAACAAACACTGGTGATGGATGACGACAGTAAGTGCCCTACAGGAACTAAACAGGGTGACATGATGGAAATCAATGGTTGATGTATGAGTGTTGCTTTATGTAGGATGACCAGGGGAAAACCTCTCAGAAGAGGTCATATTTAAACTGAAACTTGGAGGGTGAGAAAGAGCCAACCAGGCAAGGGCTCAGAAAGACAGGTCCATATGTGGAAATTGATGGAAACACTGAGGCTTAGAGAGGTGACATAATGAACTGCCAAAGGCCATGTGATATGCTACTCCATGTCAAAGCCCAAATTCAAGTCAATATAGTTGGATTCCAGAACTCACATATCTGGCAGAGTAGAAACTTCTGACACGTGCTCAGGATGATGACTAGCACATAGTAGTTCAATAGCTATCTTTTACATCCTCTACTGTATTATAAGTTTTTAAAATATCTTGTTTTGAAAACATGGAATTATTGACTAGCTAATTAATTCAGCCTGCAGCTGTAGCCTGTACGGCACTGCCTAGAGAGGCAGTTTGCACCAGGGTCTATCTGGCCCGCTTGGAGGTCTGAGACTGATTCCCCAGGCAATAGTAACCTTTGCCCTATATCCCAGAACTCCTGGGTGTTGAGCTCCCAAAGATGGTGCTGGCATCCAACTCCTCTCCTCAGACCCCTCAACACCTGATTGGCTGTTTCCAAAGCACAAAACGGCTCCTGACTGGACCGTTCAGGAACCACCCCCAATTGGTCTTTTTTACAAATTCAGGTTTGCATATCTCCCCTGATTGGCCAAGGCCCGGATGGAGTGGCAGTCTCTGATTGGTCCCTGGCTAGCCCCTGAAAGGGATAAAAGGCAGTGCAGGATGGAGCAGTCGGGGTCCATTCCACCAACCGGGACAGATGAAGCAATAAAGAGCTGTGTTGAGCTCAGCACTTGGAGTCGGCATCTTCACTGGAAGAAAGAAGCAAGGAGTCGCCGTGGGCATAACCCTCCAAGCTGTCCCCAGGGACTGGCAGAGTAGCCGTGGGCATAAGCTTCCTTTCTGAGCGATGAGGTTCTCCGGCGCTCGGCTCCCCCTCACCAGATGGCAGGTCTTCACCAGCTGGCACCTGCTCATGGCCAGAGAGAGTCCAGTGGGAGGGCAATGCCCCATAGTAGCCCTGTGGCATCCAATCCCATCAGATCTCGGAAGGTAAGCAGGGTCCTGCTGAGTTAGTACTTGGATGGGAGATTGCCTGGGAACACCAGATACTGTGGACTTGGGAGAAGGACCCTGCAACCCACGCCCAAGAAACAATCAACCTTTGAAAACCCTATGAACAGCAGTGAAGCTTGACAATAGTGTTTCACCTGTTGTATGCAGGGTTGCTATGAGTTGGATACTGACTCGACAGCATCTAACTACAACAACAACTAATTCAGCACAGAAAATATTTAGGACCAAAGAAATCAATTTGTTTCTGCTTAGTTTCAGATTTTTTTTTCTCCTCTCTGCCCCCATGAGTGAACAAGATGGTTAGGGTATGAAGGGAGAGAGAATGTCACAGGATACTTGAGGTTGGAAGGAATACCAGGTTGGAACTTAAGGTTAGAGGTATAGCAGTTTAGCCCACTGCTTGGGAGAACAGACTCCACTTTATCTACACTGACTGCTGAGCCAAAGATATGGAAAGCATTTTTCTCCAGGTCTTGGGGATGCTACAAGTACTCCGGTATAGCCTGGTCTTGACAAATAGCTATGCTTTTCATGGCAGAACAGCAGCTAGGCTAGAGAAGAGAGGGGAAAGGAAAGCAGCTCCAGGGGTCCTCCCAGTAATAACTAACTGGTCCTGGCCCTGCTCTGTGCCATACCAGCTACAATCAGACTGCTGTGACTTCATTTGCATAGGGCTGTTCCAGGTGAACCAGGCATTCCTCAGAGGAGCAAAGTAGCTAAAACCTTGTGGCAAGCAAAAGGGCAGACAGCAGTCATGACTCATTGCCCTTTGCAGGACATTGAGAACAGTGGCTTATGTGGATCATTGCCTTCCTGACATTTCCCAAACAAGATTGCCTTGTGAACATGCCCTCCAATGGGAAGGCAATGCAGGTAGTTTCCTGTTCCCAACCCCAGTGGCCCCGCAGAGGAGCACAGCAAGAGAGGCCCCCATGGTTCCACAGCTCTTCCTTTTGGAGTTCCATCTGAAAGCAGATTGACCACCACTCAGTCAAGTTCCATCCAAACCTGCTGCCCAGGCTCAGAACTCTACACAGCAGGTTTTATTAACCCCTTTTTACAAATGAAGAACTGAGAGGGGTGCTATGGTCATTGCCTGCCTTCCCCAAGTTCCTGTATTAAAACATAATCCCTAATGCAATAGTAAATGGCATTAAGGGGAGTGGTTAGGAGATGATTAGGTCAGGAGGGCTCTGTCCTAATGAATGGGATTGTTTGTTGTTAGTGCATCAAGTCATATCCAACTCAGTGACCCTTATAGGGTTTTCAATGTCTGATTGTTTGGGGATTGCCTCAGGAGTATTGCCACATCCTTTTCCCATTTTTGCAGTGCTGGGAATTGAACTTGGGACCTCAGAGATGGCAGAATGGCTCTCTTCCAATTGAACTAAATCCCAGCCCATGAATGGGATTAGTAGCCTTATAAAAGAAACCTGAGGGATCTTGTTTACCTCTTTGCCATGTAAGGGCACGGCAAGAAGGCACGTCCTCTATGAAAGCAGAAATCTCTCACCAGATGCTGAATTTGCTGTCTTTGCGATTTTAGACTTCTTGGCCTCCAGAATGTGAGCAATACCTATCTGTTTTTTATAAATTACAGTCTATGGTATTTTGTGATAACAGCCCAAATGGACTGATAAGGGGTTAAATAATGTACCCAGAATCACACAGTAAGTACAGAAAGCAAGGATTTGAACCTAGATATGTCTAATTTTAAAACCATTTTTTGTACCACACCATTATTTTTTTCTTTAAAAAGATCTATGCCCAGGGAGGGATTAAAACTGCAATTGCAGGGAAATCTGGAGTCTGACTGTAGAGTTGCTGATGGATTGGTTGTTCAAAAGATATGGTCCCTGAACAAAGCCAGGAATTGAGTCGGCCTTCCTCCATTCTCTATGTTAGCCATTTCACTAATAAACTGCAGAAGAGTGTGGGGAAGATGACAAGTGCAGTGTCCCCAGGGACTGCTCTTAAATAGGAGCTTTACTTAAAGGACGGGATGTTCAAAGAGGTTAAGGTTTCCACACACTCTCTCTTCCTGATTCCCAGGAGAGAAGCTTTCATTGCAGGGAGTCACAATATTTGTGCATCTTTCGGACAGCTTTCTCTTTTTAAAGCTGCACAGCATAGGTAGCTATGTAGCTCTCAATTTATTACAAAGGCTGCCGGGAAGATGGCAGAGAGCTGGAGGAGGGGAGTTTCAGCAGGGATTTCCTAGTCGGAGGTAGGAAACTGGGGTTCTGGTCCCAGATCTACTTTAGGGATGAATGCGTGGAGAGAGAGAAATATTAGGCAAATCACTTATTTTCACAGTGTCTCCCAAACAGAAGGAAATAGCTGCTTATTTGATAACAATGGAGTCAGAATGAATAAGGAGCTCAGACAAGGCCAAAATTTAGACACATAGACCTATTTAGTACATGCTTACTGAAGTACATTTACTAATAAACAATTTTAGAACTGCCATAAAAGGGCTCCCTTGCCAGCATCATTCACTCTCCTTCTTTAATTGGACAAGCATTCACAGAGCACTTGCTAGGGGGCAAGGATTGTCCTGGTGCTGGAAATGCAAAGATGACCGAACACAATGCCATCCTCTGCAGAGTTTGCAAGTCTGGCGAGTCTCTAACAAAGGAAGGCATTTCAAACCCTGGGGCAACTGTTAAAATTGGCTGGGAATTTGGGATAATTCAGTGCCTTGGATTAGCCAGTGTCCTTTTGAAAAGACAAGGACACCAAGAAAGGAAGTTTTGATGAAGGAATATCAAAGGGTCCAGAAGCTTGTAAATTGTGTCAGAGGAATAACAAGGGCATCAGGGGGCCATTTGCAAATCAAGATTAGGACCTCCTTTCCTCCCCTTTCTTCTCTTTGTCTTAAGCCTCTTCAGCTGTACATTCCATGCCTGTTGCAGTGAATCACAGGACAGAGCACAGCTCATTTTCAACATGCTGGCCCTCCAAAACAAGAAAAAAAAATGAAATCTGTGTGTCAGCAGTTCCACCAGGGTGATCAAGGCTTTTTATTTTATCAAGAAACTGTAGAGTTTTAGATGATAATATTTATCAGACAAAAACATTGTTTTCAATCTTACTGTAAACTGGATGGTTCTTGAAAAGTGCAGGTACAACAATAAAATATTTTCACCACCTCATGATACTAAACAATATGACCTAGGGACTCAGGACTCTGGACTTGAAAGCCCAATCCTCAACAAAATCTTAGCTGTAAAACCAATTACGTCTGGATTAATACTGTATGGATCTGAATGGTTTAGCTGTCAGATTCCCCAGCACCTCCACCATCTCAGAGATGCCTGGCAAAGCAAGCAGGGCCTATAATGGAAGATAAGTGAGCAAGACAATTTAAATTCATGGAGATCCTTCAAAATTTCCTTCCTTCTAGCCCAGAAAGTACCATTTCACTAATCTGTGGATCTATCTATGTAAGATGACTGTCATGTTGTCTTTCTTTCCTTTTCTATTCTTTTCTTTTCTTTCTTTTCTTTCATTTTTGCTGTGCCTGGAATCAAACCCAGGATCCTGCACATACTAGGCAAGTGCTCTGCCACTGAGCAAGATCCTCAACCCTGTTTATTCCATTATGATAAAGTTAGGAAACAATCAGGGCTGGGATTTAGCTCAGTTGGTAGAGCACTGCGCTGCAGTCTCTGAGGTCCCAAGTTCAATTCCCAGCACCACAAAAATGGGAGAAGGGCCTGGCAATCCACTCCCAAGGCAATCCCTAAACAGTCAGCCATTGAAAACCCTATGAGGGTTGCTATGAGTCGGATACCGACTCGATGGCACCTAACAACAACAACAGGAAACAATCAAGAAAATTTTACAGTAAAATGATATCAGACTTTCATCTTTTCGTTTTTAAATAAAATTATGTTGCTCTACACATGAGGTTTTTATGTTAATATTCAGAAATTCCTCCCTGGACTTATTCAAAGACTTAGCTTGTGTGGGTTGGACTCCAGGCTGTTCCCACGTTTCTCCACAAAATGTCAGTTCATCTCTCAGCCAGCAGAGCTCAGCCGTGCGGTTCTACATAGTACCAGTGATCACACAACAAAGACAGTGATTTTAAGCATCATTTTACAGATGGAAAAACAGATTCAGAGACAAATTGCCCAAGGTCAACCGACTAAAGAAAGACAGAATTAGGAATCCATCTAACAACTTTGACTCTAGATCCCCTGGTTTCTGCTTCTCTGCTATTCATAGGATTTTCAATGGCCGATTATTTCCGGAGTGGGTTGCCACGTCCTTCTCCCAAGTCTACAGCACCTGCATCCCCAGGAGTCTCCCATCCAAGGACTAAGCAGCACCGGGAACCCCGGGGGCCAGGAGCCTGAGTAACCCGGTCGCGGTGGCGGGCGCGGGCAGCTCGGCTGGCGACCCAGGGCACGCGGCCACGCGGCCGCCCCTCCCTCTATAGTGACCGCCTGAGGCGCTCCTGCTGCCCGCAGCCGGGCCGCCCCACCCCGGACACAGCGCGTCCCCACCCGAAGGGCACGGCCTCTCATCATTGGCTGGGGCGCACTGGAGGCGCACAGCCGGCACGCCGGGACCCTGAATCCCTGCGCACGTAGAGCACGGGCCCTGCCGAGGCGCTGCTCAACTGGGGTCAATGCGAACGCAGCGCTCCCCACCCCCACGAGGCTGCCTCTTGTCCTGCGGCCCGGGTAAACCACATGGACCTCCTCGCGACGCTCCGAGTTCGAAGGCACTCGGTGCCCAGGAACCACAAGCTGGGCAGCAGGCCCCACCAGGTGCTCTGAGCGCTAGCAAAGGACCCTCGGACCTGCCGGCTCTGCAGGACGAGCACTACACCTGGAGAAGATTGCCATGTGAAACATCCCCATCAGCACTACCTTTCCTACACCGGAGCGGCCACTAGTGACCAGGCGGGCTGGCCACTTGCTGGCCGGCGTCCTGCTGTTCCCGACCTTGGGTGAAGGTCCTGCCTGTTTGTCTAAAACGCTGTCATTGCTGTAGAGACTAAAGCTCCTGTTTGCCGTTGTCCCCTGAATCCGGAGATCTCTAAGGCCTCAGGAGACCAGGGTCTTGAGTCGCAGTTGTGGGCGTGACCCTTTGCGGGTCCTCTGTCTCCCTCCAGAGCGGGTCCAGCTGTCCAGTTTTCCTCTTCCCCCGACTTCCCTCAAAGGCGCACAGGGGAGGCCAGGTGGTGCTGGGAACTCAGCAGTGTTGTCCATTTTCATGTGTGGGTGGCGTCACAGAAGCACCAGGCCCTAGGCTCCTGACTGTGTTGCCTGGGACGACCGCTCTGCTGACATCTGCCAGGTGGACACTCTGGTGTAGCAGTTGGCATTTTCCAAGGCTCACCTGTATCCAGGTGTATCCATCACTCCAAGGCTTTACCCGGATGGTAGTGGGGAAGGTGGAGGCTTTGTATCCCCACAAGTGGCAGAGTCTCTTAGGATGTTAGTCTCCAGCAGAGGATATGTGTGTAGACCATAACACAGAGGATTTGTCAGTGAGCCATGGAAACAATAGGTAACGTGGAGGCTGTTTACATTTTCTGGGAGGGAGTCATCTCCAGTGGAGGGGCTATTAGACTCTTCAGGGATTGCTTTTCATCTGCTTCTAAAGTTGCCAAATGGATTCTCCTCACCCTGCTTTTCTGACTCCTTGAAGCTATAAAACAAGTAGGAGAGGTTGGTAGTACCCCATGGGCAGCAGCACCCATGAATGCCCATGTATGCATTCATCTTGTAGATGTTTGTAGAACATCTGTCATGCAAGAGATCGATCCAGGGCTTTGAACTGGATGGAAATGAGACTCATCAGCCAAGGCAGGGAGAGTTTCACAATCCCTTCCTATAGTAATAGAAATGAATCCTTCTACATTACATGCCACAAGATGAAATAGTAAGTCTTGTATTCAGACTGCATTTGCCTGACATTCTGTATCTCATAAAAGAACAACAGGGAGTTCAACTAGAGGATTTTGCAGTTAGTCACATCGTATGGGAAAGAAGAGCCACTCCCATTCCATTACAGTCTTAGATGTAAATTCTGAATAAATCAATGTTTCTGCATGTAATGATAACAATACATTTTAGAAAGGTATTGGGTTCTGCCTTTTTTATCTTTGTAACAGAAACTTGCCTCTAGCAATGAAATTTGATAACATCTCCATCTAATATTACTCTTAGTACAGAATCAGGTCCCCCCCCCCACTCTTATTGCTCAGTAAAAGTGGTTGAATGAAGTTAAAAAATAATAATTAACAAAGTGTGCCTATTACAACACTGTATTTTTTTTTTTTTTTTTTTTTTTACTTTACTATTGTAGGTCATCCAACAACAACAAATTATAGGTCAGGAAAATGGTTTTCCATTTTTCACTTTAGTCTCCACCCTTCAGCCATTAGGCACTTCCCAGAATATTATCAAATTCCTTGAAGTGAGGTTCTTTTTTACTCTTTAAATGAAATTCTGGGTTTCTTCATGAATATCTTTACAATTTATGGACGATATTTTTTTGGTTCCTTAAACTTTTTGTGTCTATAGCAGTACCACCCTGCCATCTAATCTCATCAGATCTTAGAAGCTAAGCAAGGTCAGGCCTGCCTAATACTTGGATAGGGGACTGACTGGGAATATTGGGTGCTGTAGGTTTGGGAGAAGGATGTGGCAATACACTCCTGAAACTATCAGCCATCGAAAACCCTAACAATAGTAGAGAAGCACTGACAGTACTGGGCATGGCACAGAGTTGGGGAGTGTTTCGTCTGTTGTACATAGTACTTGACATCACCTAACAACAACAAACTTTTTTTAGAATGGTTATAATTCCTCATCGTGTTTTTAATGTGGGCTCTAATATGGAAGAATTGAACTCAAGATTCCCATAAACATTTGTATGTCAGATTTCCTATACTTACAGCCTAGAGATTTCCAGTAGTTTTGCACCATGATTAGTCCTAGACAGAAGTGTCCTGCTATTTTCCCCATTAAAGAATTAGATGCACCCATGATCATTTGTGCTTGTGCACATGTGTGTATCAAAGTCTGTTCTGCCTTTGTCTATGATATTGTGCGCCAGCCCTGAATGTCACCAATAATGTTAAGCGCAACCATTTGTGGAGTGTCCACAGACTCTGTGTTAGATATTTTTCATATAATCCTTTATTTCATATTCATAAAAGGCCTATGAGGTAGGTATTTCAATTACTTACTCAAAGGTACACGTATAGATTGGCAGGGCTGCCTGACTCTGGACCAAACTACCCCTACCTCCCATTATACAATGTCCTATAGGAATGTTACAGGATTTTAAAGGCCCATTGACTCTTCTGGTCTCTTGCTTCTATTATCTACTATTCCCAGGCCTCCAAATCAAGGATGAATACCACAAATAAACCCTGGGCATAAATTTTTTATTGAATAGTCCATAATATTGATGTTGCCTTAACTGTTGTTGTTATTGTTAGGTGCCCTCGAGTTGGGTCTGACTCACAGTGACCCTCAAGAGTTTTCAATGTCTGATTGTTTTGGGATTGTTTCAGGAGTGGATGGCCATGTCCTTCTCCCATTTTTGTGGGGATGGGGATCAAGCCTGGGTCTCCAGAGAGTGTGCAGCTGTGCTATACCAAGTGAGCTGAACCCCAGTCTTGTCTCAGCTAGATGTCCTAACTTTATCTGGAGTTATTTTCTGTTTCTTTCTTTTTCTTCTGAAGAAATATATTTAATTTGTGGGAATCAGTTATTTTCTGGAAAATTTTTCTCATCTGTCTATAAACTTGCTGTAGGTACCAGAAGTGCTTTCTCAGGTGTGTTGGTACATACCACAAACATTAATACCTATTACTTGAGAATACTCATTTGAAGTGAGAACAGCTTTTATTAGTGCTGCTACTATGAACTTTCTTAATTAAGTTGCTGGTACTTGATGTTTCATGAACTTTAAATGAGATATGAGAGAAATGGAGCCCACATTAGTGTTTCTCTGCTGCTCAGGGACTCTGTTCATAGTGCCCATTACTGATGATCAGTAATTCTATTACTGAACTTCAGGAGGCTGTAGCCAAAGAATGTTGGTGTGAGAGTAGAGCTGCTGTTTAAAAGGGGTTACTTGCTCTAGTCTGAAAGATACATTGAGAGTAATTTGGAAACTTCTCATTCAAAGGCCTTCCTGTGGGACATATAGTTTTCAGTCTTTTGGAAAAGAGAAAACCAACACTCAGCAATCAATTAGAGAATGTTAAGAGTAGATAATAAAATGTGAACTGGGGTGACATAGACCATTTTACCTTTTTCAACAACATTATTAGCCACCCCTCCATTAACACCCCTCCATTAACACCCCTCCATTAACAAGAAAAGAAAAAATAAATCACTGAAGCAATCGTGGAACACTAAAGGAAAATACAAAAATGAAATTAAATGAAAACTCTCTGTAATACCTCTGGGAGATAATCACTGTTACTATTTTTCTATGCATATAAAATTTTACTTTTTATATAGCTGAGATCATATTATACAGACTATTTTTAAGTTATTTTTCACTTAACATTTTCCAATATAAAACATTCCCCTGCAACATGATTTTTAATAACTTTATGATACTCCATCTTTTGACTGGGACTACTTTATTTTACCAATATTATGGAACAATTACATTTTCTAGTTCTGTTACAAACAACTCTGAGATGAATCACCTGATTATAAATGACACTGGAATCAGTTATTTGATTGTAAATAACACCAAGATGAGTCACATGCTGTGTACCTGTCCAGTTATTTCTTCAGAAAAAATTTCTATGAAATTACTACCTCAGTGCACTTATACTGAAAAAAAAAAAAACAACACTTCTCTTAATGTATGGCCAAATTGCCTTTTGTTGTTGTTAGTTGCTGTCGAGTCGGTATCCAACTCATAGCGACCCTCATAGGGTTTTCATGGCTGATTGTTTCAGGATTGCCTTGGGAGTGGATTGCCAGGCCCTTCTCCCATTTTTGCGGTGCTGGGAATTGAACTTGGGACCTCAGAGACTGCAGCGCAGCGCTCTACCAACTGAGCTAAATCCCAGCCCCAAATTGCCTTCTAGAAAGTACAAATTCAGTATCAGCTTATTTATTGATGTGTATGGCTACTTTCACACTATAATTGTAGAGCTGAGTGATTTTGACATGACTGAATGGACTATAAAGTCAAAACTGCATACTATTTGGCCACTTACAAAAAAGTTTGCCAGTCACTACAGAGGAATAAGATATGCAAAGTATAAAAACTAAAAAGATCAATTATAATTAGAACACCTGATTTTTCTAAATAAATAGAAAGCAAAGCTATAACATAATAAACAAATAAATAAAACCCAATGAAAAAAGTTATCATCACCAGAAGTGACTGTGTTATTGCAAGTAGCCTAGGAAATGTTTAAATCCAATCAAAATGAATACTACTCACTAGAAAGTAACCAAAGTAAATTTAAATTAGATCATACATACCCCGGAAGCACACAAAAAATATGGAAAGTCATACTTTCCAACTTTCTGGAATATCAATTTTTCAAGAATACATTTGAGTTAAAAATATCAACATAAATACAATAATACCAAAGGAACAAAACCTGCAGTGTCTGTCCACTTGTCATGCTGTGGAGGCTTGTGTGTTGCTGTGATGTTGAAAGCTGTGCCACTCATATTTCAGATACCTGCAGGGCCACCCATGGTGGACAGGCTGCAATTTGGCTTTCAGACTAAGACACACTAGGAAGAAGGACACAGCAGCCCACTCCTAAAACAATTAGCCATTGAAAACCCTATGAATAATGGAGAATCACTGTCAAATATAGTGCCAGAAAATGAGACCCCAGGTTGGAAGGCATTCAAGAAATGACTGGAGAATAGTTGCCTCCTCAAAGTAGAGCCAACTTAATAGTGGGAACAGAGTAAAGACCATGGGACCTCCTTTTGCTGATGTGGCATGATTCAAAATGAGATGAAACATAGTGGCTGCAGTAGGCTCAAACATAAAAAGATTGTGTATGTGGCACAGTGTTGGAAAGTGTTTTGTCCTGCTGCATTTAGGATCACTTTGAGTTGAACATGGCTCAACAGCACCTAACAACCAAACAAAGGAATAAAATGTAAAATTTAAATGTGTTTTAAGATAAACTACTAGGTGATGTCACCTTCGATCACACAGGGTGGAATAAGTCACACTCCAGACTCCTAGGACCCTTTATCTACTCTACGTTGGCAAGTTGCTATGGAGTTATGGTACATGAGCAGGATGGCCTTTGTAATTGTAGTTTGTGTTACGTGGCTGTGTAAAGCTCCCAATTCATCTCTGTTTAACACATAAGAGGCTGGCCCAGAATGCTTTCACTAAAACATGCTGAGATTTCTGGCTCCATGGAGTCCTCAGGGCTCCCCACTTCTTTTAGTAAGTCATTTTTACAGCTTCCAATCACAAGGCTAACTCAGGACATTGCATTTCCTGCTCTCGAGTCCAGTGTTCTGTGAGGAAGAAAGAGGAATGGGCATGGCCAAAGGGGACTCTCAGCTGATTCAACACCTTTCTTAAGGATTTTCCCCCAAATCTCTATGTATTAGAAGCCAGAACTTAGCCATAGTTATTCAGAGGATTATTCCTCTGATTTTCAAAGCCAGAGCTGTGTGGCTCTAGGCTCTAAGAACTAGAGACTTAAAACTCTAAGCTTCCAAAGCCAGAGACTTATCTAGCTCCAGGAGCTAAGGTCAGAGGCTTTGAATGCCAGTGGCCCAGCATCCAGCAGCTGGCATTAAAGCTCTTGAGCTTCAGATGAGAGGACCTTTAGCTCTCAACCTCAGTGGCTCTCTGGAACTCTTCCAGCAGTCAGGGTCTGCAGTTATTCCACTTGGCTTTCACAGTCTCTTGTCTTCTGTAGTCTCAGCTCACTGCTTCCTTTCACCTTCTCAGCAGTTCCACATTCCTATAGTCTCTGCTCCCAGTCACTCTCTGGAGTGCTCTACCACTCCAGCTACCTCCTAGCTGCGGAGTCAGATGAGGCCTAGAGCCTCAGGAGTCACTCTCCACCCATCTTCTAGGTGGTAGTGGTGGTGGTGGTGGTGCCGCTGCTGGGTGCCTGGAAGCCTCGTGGTCTTATGTGCTCTTTATGCAACCAGATCAGCCCACTGTAGCCTTGAGGAAGACCACAAGTAAGCAATAAAAAAGCATTTGGGAGAGGTTTTTTATACTGCAACATGAAGAGGGTAGTGCACAGATGGACCTAAAGAGACAGAAACGGGCTGCTTATTTCACCAGAAAAGGAGCATTGCAGGCTTGCACTTAGCTTCCAGTGCTACCAATCACAGGCATTTTCTTGAGTCATGGGGGAAGTGACCCTCACACCCTGCCTAAGTGAGAATAGCTGCAAGATAAGTGGGCTCTTCTGGAGTGACAGCCCACAAAGTCTTCTGATAGTCACCAAGGCTTGTCTTGGCCAAAGTGAAGACCTCTGGCATTGGTACATGCAGTCTGGAGTAGTTGTGACTGGAGCAGGGCTTTCTAAAGCTGAAGTTGTGGCTCTAGCAGCAGCCATGGCTACAGTGGTCTTCACAGCAGGAAAGAAATCTCCTCAGGGCATCCATGAATTATCCAAAGCAGCCAGGCTACCATGATGACAGTTCTGTCCAGCAAGTGGCCAAAGAAGGAGCTGTTTAATTGACAGCTCCCTGATCAGGGCTGCCAGGCACAAGGGATGGTCCAAACTGTCAATCAAGGGACCAAACAGCCTGCTCCTGACAACCTAGATTATTTGGAGTAAAAATAATTAAGGAGTGCTTGCAAGAAAAACCTATCATGAAATTAACTTTTTTTGTTGTTGTTCAGTACTAGGGACACAACTTGGGGCCTCTTGCATACTAGGCAAGTGCTCTACCACTGAGCTATAGACCTTTTCCCTTTTTGTTTTGAGACAGGGTCTCACTAAATTGTACAGGCAGCTGCTGGCTTTGAACTTGTGACCTTCCTGTCTTAGCCTCCTGAGTCACTGGGATCACAGGTGTGTGCCACCATGCCTGGCAAAATTAACATTCTTAAAGTACTTGGCAGGACTTAGCCCCCATCCAAATACCCTCAGAGAAGGGTTGTGCTTCCTGATCTGTCTCACTTAGGAAAGGAGTAAAGGAAGTAGGTTCTGGAATAGTGACCACCTTTTAGTTAAGGGAAAGTGCTAGAGGAAAAGTCCTATGAAAGGTCTGAAGATAAACAAATTAACTTATAAAGGTAGGTGTGTTTTAGACGACTAAGGCAGGAAATACTTTAGCATCTTCCATGTAAATTCAAATTGCTATCCACCCTCCACCCTACACCTTCCACTCTTATACTTGCACTCTTGCGAGCTTGAAACTCATTCATGTCCCCCATGCTCTGGACTTGGTAGTGCTGCCATTACTGACTTCCCAATGGGAAGAGGTTTCCTTAACTGCCACCTGAATTCCACATTTGGAGCACTTGAAGGCAGCTCTAACAGTCCATGCTTGTTCCGTCCTAGGACTTGACAGCTGTCTGGTACATAGCCCACATGTGGTAGATATTGGATTTTATGGAAGACAAAAAATAAGTTGTCAAAGTGAAAGTGGCTGGAATTTCCAAGGACAAAAAGAATGAGGAGAACATATTTAGAAAGAAATGTAGGTTAAATTTAGAGTTAAGATCTGTGCTAATAGTTGATGGAAGGTAAGCAGGGGGGAAATGCCTTTTAAGAATATTCTGTGGCTCTGACCTCTCTGACCTACAGTATCCTCCCCTTAAAAGAAACAAGGTGGGAACTGAATGGATACAGATAACCAACTTCTCTGGGCCACAGGTTTACCCAGCTCCAGCTCTGGTCACCACTGTGGTCTTTCTCCTAGATAACCCCTCTCTGGATCAGCTATCCACTCTGTCCCACTGTGCTTCTGCCACTCACCTCCTGGGCTTCTCCTAGAGTGGTATTAGTCCCTTTGATTTGTTTATCTAGGCTCCCTAGAGCAGAAGAGTCAAGCCCTAGGTGTCATGGGCAGTGACGATTGCAGAGGCTCCCTTTGATGCATGGATAGGCTGTATCAACCCAAGAGAAACCTACACCAAAGTTATGATTGTTACTCATCTAAAGTCCAGAAGCTTGTCCCACAGAAAAACCAACACCCAAGAAAAGTGTTGGGTACAAAGAAAGTCAGTATTCCTGAGCATGCTAACAACCTGGAAAGAGGGAGACTAACATCTCCAGACCTCTCTTCTAAGTCTTCCAGGGAGTTGGTAATATTTATAGAGAGAAGTGAATAAAAGGGAGGAATATTCATGTATTTTCTGAGAAGAGATGATCTTCCATGAACTTGGGTGCTACCTCTTTTCACTTCTTTTATGGTTTCTTTCATGGCACTGCTAAGTGTGTTTTAGCCTTGAGTGGGGAGGAAAGAGGACAGGCAAGTCTGAGTCAAGTAAATCCTGTATTATGGTTCTGGATAAAACATTTCTCAAAGGACAAACATGTCTACATGTAGAGTAGAGTAGAAATGTGACCCAAAGGTTGAGGCAGCAAAGAAAACAGACATGATATGAAGGTAGAGATGCCAAACTTCCGTCGCACTCCAGTTACATGTCAGACAGCCTGGTGAAAGAGTCAGCGTTTCAGCTGTAGCAACCTTCAGTGCCCTGAAAAGTAATTAGGCAACAGTATCCTTCATTACCCTCACATCAGAAGGGTCACGTATAGTAAAACTAGGGGGAAACTAATAATATATTGCCCAGCTGTGTGTGTGGCCTCAAAAATTAATGATTTTTAAGTCAACTAAGAGCAAGTGTGCCTGCAGCCCTGCCACTGTGGTGTCCAATCCCATCAGACCTCGGAAGCTAAGCAGGGTCGGGCCTGGTTAGTACTTGGATGGGAGAACGCCTGGGAACACCAGGTGCTATAGGCTTGGGAGAAGGACCCAGCAACCCACTCCCAAAAAACAATCTGCCAGTGAAAACCCTATGAATAGCAGAGAAGCACTGACAATACTGGTTCATCTATTGTATATAGGGTCACTATGAATTAGGCACCAACTGGACAGCACCTTACAACAACAACCTCACAACCATAATCACTGTAGTTATCTTAGCTACTGAGGACCTGAGTGGTCTATCTGTTTTAACTCATTTGTACCCCAACCTATTCTATGAAACTGGTTCTTAGTATTCTCCTTTTACAGGTAAGCACACAAACTTAGAAGAGTAAGAGTTGTGTCCAGATCCCAGTGTGTAAGTGGTAATTCTGAGATTCATGTCCAAGTGGTGTGACCATGAAGCCAGACTCTGGCCAGGATACTATGAACTCACTATTTCTATGAAATGTAGAAAATGAAAAGGAAGAGAGCAAAAATCAGCTCTGATTCCAACAGAGATAACTATGTGTTTTTCTTCCCACTCACTATCCCTATTGCAAAGCTCACCTTTTTGTGACAGTAATGTTAGTTTTCTAGGCATATCCCTGTGGGAAATCTCTCCTCCTCCTTGCCTGTGGCCTGTCTCAAGTTTGGCAATCTCTTGGTAAAGTCTGTTCCCTCTACTCTCCCCTGCGGGGTCACAGTCCCCAGGCCCAACCCTTTCCCTCTTTCCACATCAGGGCCCTTTCTGCCTGCCCTTGCTTGCTTACAGCCTGACTTACCTGATCTCAGGCAACAAATGTGGTTGCTTGGCAGACTACTCCTCTCAGGTGACATCTTACTAAATAGGCATTTTTGAGAGATGCTGTTGTTTCTAGCCAAAAGGCCAAAAATAGAGACCCACAGAGCTAACCCAGGCTTTTGGGACTCTCTTCAGGCACACCCTCCCTCCTGTGCTGCTTCATGAGTGGCATAGAGTGCTTCCACTGTGCAACCTTCAGCTGCCAGGCTGGGATAAGGAGGGCTGATGGGTTTGTGGAGGGCCGGGAGATGTTTCACGGGGCAGCACAGGAAGGCTCAGGAAGTCAACGGCCTCAGGGACCTGATGATTCTGGAAGGCCAAGCCACCCTAGAAATTGTTTTATTCTGCCTCAATTCCTGTGCTGACTACAGAGCTCCTTCTACTCCCTCATGCACCCAACCCTCACCCCAGAGCAATTAGAGAGACAGAAACAAGTAGAAGAAAGAAAAAGGCCATTTTGCTGGGACTGAAAATGGAGCTGTGCATAGAGAAAGGAAGTCTAGGGCTATCATCCTTAATTCTGTCAGACACAATCAGAAACATTTAAAAATATTCATATTATTATCTAGAAATGAGATTCTTAGATATATAACTTAACCATACATATAATTTTACTTAATATGATATCCTATTATAATGTAAATTAAAAATGAAAGGAAAATCACGAATAACAAACCACATTTAAGTACATTACTACTACTATATAAGTACCCCAGAAGAGACAGTAAGGAGCTTCTTCATTTAAAACCACTGTAAGTACAAGAGCTGCAAATATAAGCTGATATATTGTTGTGTTATTAGATGCCATTGAGTTGGGTCCAACTCATAGGGTTTTCAATGGCTGATTGTTTCATGATTGCCTCAAGAATGGATTGCTATGTCCTTCTCCCATTTTTGTGGTGCTGGGGATTGAACCCAGGTCCTCAGGGAGTGAGGAGAAGCATTCTACTAACCAAGCTAAACCCCAGCCCATACACTGATATTGTTGTTGTTAGGTGCTGTCAAGTTGGTGTCTGACTCATAGTGACCCTGTACAACAGACAAAAGAGAATTGTCAGTGCTTCTCTGCTAATCAGAGTTTTTAATAGCTGATTGTTTCTGGGATTGTTTTGGGAGCCAGTTGTCAGGTCCTTCTCCCAAGCCTACGATGTGTGGTATTCCCAGGCAGTTTCCCATACAAACAAGGCCTGATCCTCTTTAGTCTCCAGGATCTGATGGGATCAGACACCGCAGTAGTATGGCTATAGGCATAGGCTGATATGTTGTTGTTGTTAGGTGCTGTCAAGTCGGTATCTGACTCATAGCGACCCTCATGGGGTTTTCAATGGCTGACTGTTTCGGGATTGCCTTGAGAGTGGATTGCCAGGCCCTTCTCCCATTTTTTGTGGTGCTGGGAATTGAACTTGGGACCTCAGAGATTGGAGCACAGAGCTCTACCAACTGACCTAAATCCCAGCCCATAGGCTGATATAGTTGCAGTTAAACTGGTGATTCAATGCTATGAGAAGTGTAGCTGTCAGAGACATAAGTCTCTAAAATTGTGAACAACTCTTGGTAAAGTTCTAAACAAAACAAAATATCACCTTCCCTTGATTCAAACAGTAGTTACTTTCCTAGATAATTCAATGTATATTAAAACTATGAAGAAAATATTTTCTGTTCATAAGTAAAACAGAATTGCGTTATAGGTTCAGATGACTTTCTGTTGGACCATAATTGACGCATGTCTAGCATGATTTCCCAAAGGCATATGGACAGAGAGAGTTGTGGCAAGAGATTACCTAGTGCAGAGGTTCCCAACCCCTCGGCCATGGGCTGGTATCTATCTGTGGCCCATTAAGAAGTAGGTTGCACCAGAGGTGAATAATGGGCCAGGGAGCGAAGCTTCATCTGCCTTTACAATCACTCCCTATGTCTGTCACTACCGCTAGAATCACCCCAAACCATCTCCCATTCCCCACACCCATTCTTGGACAAATTATCTCTCACAAAACCAGTCCCTGGTGCCAAAAAGATCGGGGGCCACTGATCCAGGGCATATCAGGCAGCAAAGCATCCTTTTAGGGTCCCCAGTCCCTAAAATGCCAACGGCACCCTGCAGTCATTATAAAAAACAATGCTGCCTTACATTTCCAAATTAACCCCCTCCCCATTGAGAATCAATGCCTGATGTGAGCCCAGGAAACCATTAGGAAGAAGGTTATGTGCCTTATCTCTATGTATGGCACAAACAGTTCAGCAGCATAAAGGAACCAAAAGCAAACTGGATGATAAACAACACAAGCAAGTATTAGAGACATGTTCCTCCATGAGTTAAAAAAAAAATGCTTGCCCTCATAGCTAACAATGAAATAAACATAGTAGGATTGAATGGAGGATTTGCTAGATTATCTTAAAAAGATAGGAATGCCCAGGTCTAGAGAAGATTTAAAGGTAACCTAACTAATGAAGATAAGAAATCCAAAGAGCTTTAGGTAGACTTGATGAAAATCAATTTTTTAAAGATTGATTTACCAAAAGTCAAGTGGTCAATTCACCCAAAGCTATGTGCCCAAAATTAATTTGCTTAATTAGAAAAATGAATGCACTCCAAACCTCCCAAGCTGGTACTTTAAACCATGTCTGAAACAATTTGTTGCAGCAACTTCACCACAAGCCAGTTTGCTACAGCTGTCATTGGCTGGCCACACCCTAGTGTCTAAGGCACTTTGGGTCTACGTTATTAAACCATGAGAAGATTATGTATATTTAAAGTTCATGCATTGTGCATATCTCCAATGTCAAAACCTTTATATGAGATCAGATAAGTTTTTCTCTGCCAAAAACATTCCACCCACTGCTTTTCCTGATGCTTTTAATCATGGCTATGTGAATAAGTTCAATCAAGTAAACATTTTGTACATACTTCAAATTTCATTTAATATCATATATGTGAAAGAATAGTTTGCCCTTTACACAATTTTTTAAACCAACTTTCCCTTCTCTATTTTTGCTGACTTTATTAGTCTTTTGAACAAAATTTTTGTCTGCATGTCAATTTTTACATGCCCACAACAAATGTGTAAATTAGCAAAAATCCTTTCCATAAAATGGGGTCTATATACAAATTTAGCAATGTGCTAAAATCCAAGATAGGGATATGGCCTCAAATTTAGAGAAAGTAATAACCTAGGTTGAATGGCAAGCTCACTCATTTACATATAAATTACTCTACCTTAGTCCAATCACTGTGGAAATCATATGGAGAGTCATCAAAAAATTAAAAATAGAATCACTGTGTGATCCAGCTATTTAGTTTCTGGGTATACATCCAAAAGAATCAAAGTCAGACTACTATAAAGATACCTGCAGATCCATGTTTATTAGGGTGCTATTCACAATAGCCAAGTTACAGAATCAGCATAAGTGCCCATCAATGGATGAATGGATAAAGAAAATGTAGTATATATACACAATGGAGTTTTGTTCAACCACAAAGAACAATATTATGTCATTTGCCTATCTTAGCACAGCCCATTAGAGAGGATGTCTGTTCTCAGTTCCATCCTACACCTATCTCCCCACTGTGAAGACAGATGTCTCCAGCTCACTCAGCAGCTGTCAGGACCAGGTGAATCCCATAACCAATTTTTGCTCTGATTCCCACACTCACCCAGAATGCTTCTGATTATAAATGAGCTTCCCAGGTAATTTTCCTTCAGAGAGATAATTTGTAAGCCAAGGATCATGAGTACCTGGTCACTCTGGTGGATATAAATTTCAATGTGCATTAATAAACGGCATCTTTGTTTTTATACCTATATTTTATGAACTTTGTTAGTGTGAGTCAATGCCACTGAGCCTGATCACCCCTATGACCCAGTGCAATTCATTTTACATGGCATTTGTGAGTAATGACCATACCCAGGTCTGTTCTGAATCCAACTGGTTGGCTCTGAATCTTTTACTTTATGTTTCTATGATCTACAAAAGCATAGTTGAGGAACATGCTGCATTTAAAAGGTAGACCTAAAACAATTGTGGGCAGAGAAAAATATTTTTATTATGTATTTTACACAAAAACTCTGGAATAGCCTGAGTATCCAAAGCTACATCAGTCTAGAGCCCTAAGATGGTTATGTTAACAGCGATGTGATGGTTCATCTTGATCCTCAACTTGATTAGATTGAGAAGTGCCTAGGAGGTTAGTAAAGCATACATCTAAGTGTGTTCATGAGGGCACTTCCAGAGAGGATGAACTAAAGAAGACCCATCCCAAATGTGGGCAGCACTATCCCATAGACGGGGCTCTGATAAAATTAAAAGAGCAAAAAGAAAAACCCAGCCCAGCACAGGCATTCATTCCTGCCCTCTTCTCTCCCTCCCTAATTCCTGGCTGCCATGAAGTGAGCTGCTCTGATCTGCCATGCCCTCTCTGCAATGATGGATTGAAATTTCAGAAACTATGAGCCAAAATATCAGTAAATCATTTCTTCTTTTAGTTGTTTATGTCAGGTATGTTGTCACAGTGACACAAAAGTGGCTTACAAAAATATAAACAACAGTTCTCTACTATTAGCTTCCTACATATGAATTTTGGAGGGACATATTCATTCAAACCATAACAACTGCATTCAGTTCTGTCTGCTACTTCTTTGTGATGCCCACAGCCAGGGCTGGCACTGAAGGTGCTGCTGTCCATGCCAAAGGCAACTTTCTGCTGCTGGATCTCTTTCCACTGCTTTTCCATCTGGAGCTAGAGCAGGTGCCCTGGATCTCCAAGTGCCAGTGCTGGGCCTCCCTTGTTGCTATTGCTAACTCAACATGCTCTGCACAAAGTGCATGTGAAGAGCATCTCTCTCTTCTCCTCTGTGTCACAATAGATGTTGGAATCTGCAGTGTTGTCTTCTGTTTTCCAAAGTGTTCTCACAGTAGTCCATAGGGATTGAGGGAATCCCTAATTGAGGGAATGACCATAGCTATGCAGAATTGGAATATAAACAAGCTTGGGTTGTAGCAGAGAATCAAGAGGGATACAGACTGTCCAACCAATGAAGACATAGGCCATATTACTACAGTAGTAATGGGTGCTTGGTTATCCCTGCCCTGCCCTGCTCAACTTGGAGGGAAGTGAAAGCGAGGATTACATCAAACCATAGTGAAAAACATAGGGCCCTTTCCTAATCAGAAAAAAATTATGGCATTTCACACCTTCATTATAATAGAAGGATTTTGTAGTAGAAGGATACACTCATTTATTTAGTTTGGTGCTTGTAGTCATGTATAAAAACTGCTAGCAGGTCACAGATTCCAATAGTGTGAATACAGTCACTCTCAATGAATTGTTTTGCTGTCTCCATAAAGTCATAGGTGAACAAAACTTTTTGGTGGTTCAGGGAGAGATATTACATATAATTGGACCCAAATAAGTTGCATCCAACAGTCCATTACCCTGAGTGAGTAGGTCAAGCAAATAGCTTCCTCTACACCTTCAGAATGGGACCTCAGTGGAGCTTTGTCCTGCCTAGGCCTGTTCCAGGTACCATTTCTGGTATCTGTTTTTTCACCATCCCCCTAGCTTGCCATGTACCTAGGGATGATCATGTCCTTGCACGCACACACGCATGCACAGACATTCTGTCCTCTACCCAGACAATTTCCAAGACTTCTGGTCAACCTAGGTGCCAGTTTCCTGATAAATATTTGCTCATTCCAGGCTTCACCTTGTAAACCTAAAGAATTTCCCTGGTTCTGCTCAGCTGCTTCAGGAAGCAGAGAGCCTCTGTGCTGCCAGGAATCTCCCTCACATTTCCAACATCATTTCCAGGCAGAACTCACAGAGGATATCTGTGTCCTATGGGGGGCCTTAATGACCATTCTGCAGGTTCCTCTAATTTACTTCAGCATTCTTCTGTCCTTTTCCTGTGAAATCTTTCTTTTATTCCATGTGTCTTTCTCTGCCTCCTCTTTCTGTCTCACCCTTCCTGCAAACTCAGTTAGAAGATGGACCCTGCTATTTATGATTGACCTTATCCTGTGCTTTGTAAGGAATGCTAAAGGGTTTTCTCCCTACCCTTGCCACTGGATTTTAAAATTAATTTTAAAAGGGAACACAATTTCTGAAGATGTCCTTCCTCAAAGGACATTTCTTATTCCCTCTGCAGAATGTGTACTGGTGGTCGGTCTACAGGAAAAAAAATCTCCTTGTGCCTCTGTTTTGTTTTATTCCTGGGGTTGTTTTGGGGATGGGTGACTTGGTGACACAGCTGATCCAAGGGAGCATCTTCCTTCCCCAGCTGAGTTCAATTTACAACATAATCAGGTTAGCAGGGACACCCTAAAATGGCACAAACCATCATTTTGCCTCAGGCCAAGTCTATTCACCTTGATGGGTATGTTTTGTCAATGTTTAGCATCCTGCTGCTCTATAGTACTTGGTTCTCAGTGATTAAAAAGAACATGAGGGCTTGTTCTACACACCACACACACACACACACACACACACACGCACACACACACACACACACAGACTCTGAGAGGAATGTGCCTTCCAGATGTGGTCCTTTTTTTTTTGCTGCCCAAACCTGAACCTCCTCCTTAAGGAGGGAAGGGCAAAGGAGGCAGGTTTTGGAGCAGTTCTCCTCTGGGTGTGGGGCCCTGTGATCCTTTTTTCCCCTCTGGTGGAGGACTGGGGTCTGCAAGCGAGAGGGAAATGTTCAGAGGAGCAGAAACAGCTATACTGGAAGACAGCAAGGGAGAAAGTGAGCCCTTCACTCTTTCTGCTTTGTAGTCCAGAGCTCAGGGTGGGCAGTGGAAAAAGAGTGAGTCTAATCCAAAGTAGACGACATTGACTCTCTGCACTCACTGTAAAGAGGTGGCAGGTGGATTAATGTATTGGTGTAGAAGATGCTGAGTTTAGCACATGAAGAGGGCCTGGCTCTGACTGGATTTCCCTTAGAGCCCCCTCTGCTGTTTACCTTCTCCTTCATTTCACACTCTTCAGTCAAGGCTGGAGAAGTGGGGGAGAGGCATATACAATCATTCCTAATTACTACCAACACAGAGGGCACAAAACTGGATAGAGACCACCCCTGAGTTACTGACCACTGGTTCTACCTGACAGCAGAGGGCCATCACAAAGTAGATAGCATTTAAAATGATCCTCAGGCTGGGCACAGTGACACACACCTGTAATCCCAGGGACTTGGGAGGATGGGGCAGGAGGATCGTAAGGGCAGAGGCAGCCTGCATAATTTAGTGAGACCCCATCTCAAAACAAAGAATGCAAAATGGGATGGGTGTGCAGTTCAGTGGTAGTGTACTTGCCTAGCATGTGCATGGCCCTGGGTTCAGCCTCTCAAGTAATGCAAAGAATAAATAAATTAAATTAAATGACCCCTAGAAGACCACCATTGTATATATGATTGGTTGGAAACACCAAAAGAAGATGAAAAGAATACACAGAGTCATTATACAAAAGAGAATTCGTAGATGACCAACCATTCCAAGAGGTTACATATGAAGAGGAACCAATGGTATCGAAGGATAAAGTGGAAGCCGCCTTGAAAGAACTGGTGAAACACAAGGCTCCAGGAATTGATGGGATACCAGTAGAGATGTTTCAACAAACAGATGCAGCACTGGAGGTGTTAACATGTTTATGCCAACAGATTTGGAAAATAGCTACTTGGCCAACTGACTGGAAGAGATCCATATTTGTGCCTATTCCAAAAAAAGGGGATCCAACTGAATGTGGAAACTATCAGACAATATCATTAATATCACACGCAAGCAAAATTTTACTAAAGATCATTCAAAAGGGACTGCAGAAGTATATAAACAAGGAATTGCCAGAAAATCAAGCAGGATTCAGCAGAGGGTGGGGAACTAGGGACATCATTGCTGCTGTCAGGTGGATATTAGCCAAAAGCAGAGAATATCAGAAAGATGTCTATCTATGTTTTATTGACTACACAAAGGCATTTGACTATGTGGATCATAATGAATTATGGATAACACTTCAGAAAATGGGAATATTAGAGCACCTAATTGTACTCATGAGGAATCTGTACGTAAACCAGGAGGCAGTTGTTCGAACAGAACAAGGAAACACAGCCTGGTTTAAAGTTGAGAAAGGTGTGCATCAGGGTTGTATACTTTCACCATATATCTTCAATTTATATGCTGAGCAAATAATCCAAGAAGCTGGATTTTATGAGGAAAAACACGGCATCAGGATTGGAAGAAGACTCATTAACAACCTGCATTATACAGATGACACAACTCTGCTTGCTGAAAGTGAAGAGGATTTAAAACATTTACTGATGAAGATCAAAGATCATAGCCTTTAATATGGTTTGCGACTAAACATCAACAAAACAAAAATCCTTACAACTGGGCCAGTATGCAACTTCACGATAAATGGAGAAAAGATGGAGGTTGTCCAAGATTTTGCTTTGCTTGGCTCTATAATCAACACCCGTGGAAGCAGCAGTCAAGAAATCAAAAGACGCATAGCTCTAGGAAAAGCTGTGGCAAAAGATCTCTTTAGAGTATTGAAAAGCAAAAATGTCACATTGAAGATGAAGGTGTGTCTGACTCATGCCATGGTATTTTCAGTCACGTCATGTGGTTGTGAAAGCTGGACATTGAACAAGGGAGACAGGAGAAGAATTGATGCTTTTGAATTATGGTGCTGGAGACGTCCATTGAATATAGCATGGACTGCCGAAAGAACCAATAGATCTGTCCTAGAAGAAGTACAACCATAGTGCCCCTTGGAAGCAAGAATGGCCAGACTGCTTCTTACATATTTTGGACATGTAGTCAGGAGAGATCAATGCCTGGAGAAAGATATCATGTTTGGGAGAGTGACAGGTCAACCAAAAAAAAAAAAAAAAAAAAAAAGGAAAATCCTCCACCAGATGGATTGACACAGTGTCTGCAACAATGGGCTTAAACATAAATAAGATCGTGTGCCTGGCACAGAATCGATCTGCTGTACATAGCATCGCTATGAGTCAGACTTGACTCGACAACACCTAATAACAACAGACCACCATTGCATATATGATTGGTTGAATATAAGCATCTGACTGTGTTTTTAAAAATTAACTTTTAAAATATTTCAGTTATCTGGAGTCTAACTAGCACTCTTAATTAGGATTATAAACTGAAAGAAACAAATGAGAACCTAAAAGATGGAAATAATAGCTACTTATTGTATCATTTCCAGTTACTATAAAAATATTTTACATAGTATTTATACCCATCACAAGGAACCACCAGGTTTTAAAGAGGTTAAGTAACCTAGCTAAGATCACACTACCATTTACAAGTAGCGAGTCGAAATTCAGTCCCAGGTTCTGTACTCTGAACAGCCATGCCATGCTCATCTGGTTGTGTTTGTTTTGTTTTTGCTCTTAAGCCCTAATTCAGGTGAGGAGTGGGAATATCTCAGCCACATAGGTAGCATTAGGGCTATTTTCCACTTGTTTTCAGATTGTCACCTTCTGTACAGAGAAGGACATGCTTCCCAACTCTGGCTGAGTGAGACCCTGTGATTGAGTCAGGCCAGTGAGTTGTAGTGGAAGTAATAAAAGTGGTCTGTGTCACTTGTGGGTTGGGGCATCTAGTCACTGGTCAGAGACCCTGCCGAGCTCCCCTCCTTTCTGCACATGGCCAACTGCCTGCTCTATTCGCACAGGTCCTGAAGTGAGGATGATAGGAAACAAGCCCAGCTCATCCTCAGGGCTGTTAGTCACTGAACAGAGGTCTTCAGTTTAGCTACAACCACCCTGCAGGGGGTGTCAGAGGGGGAATGAGGGGGATTCTGTAATAATCTCTCCACCTTGCCTGTCTACCCTCTGGGGAGCCAGGCATAAGTCATACCTTAGACCTCAGCAATGAAACTTTTGAGAGGTTTCCATTACACATTTCCATGTGCAGCCCCCACACTACTTCCAGTTAAGCCCTAGGATGAGAGGGACAGGGATGCAGGGCCAGGGATTCCTTCCTCCATCCTCTCTTCCCTATCCCCTTGGGACAGAAGTCTCCCCTAGACCTCAGGATTTGTCAAAGTGCTGGTTTGCCGCAAGGTGAGTGCTGGATCTGGCCAGCATGTCCACCAACACATGGCTCCCTTCGTCAGGAAAGCAGAGCCTCAGGGTGGCAGTGTTCCGGTGCTAAAGTTGGTTTCTGTCCTGGAATTTTCTCCTCATCTCAGTCACAAACAGGTCTCCGGAGGCAGGTGTTTTGTTGTCCTGCCCTACCCATTCTGTAGCTTGTGGATAAATTTTATACCTAGCTTCCTTCTGGCTATGGGCTTTCGCTTTTATGTTCAAAGCCAGCTTTTCAAATTTATAAAACCTTTTCACTCTCTGGGCACTTCGTCTTTCAAGACCATTGTTTCAGCTACAGTTTAAACAACCCCATTCAACAATTTAATCTACTCCTTGTTCCAAACTGCATCTGCCCTTAGCCTGAGAATAGTATTAAAAAAAAAATCATTGCTGAGAGGTTGGTGAGAAAGATAATAATTCTACCTTCACTTTTTTTCCCCGCTTTTAAATTGTTTCTTGACTTCCTGGTTAGAATAGCATATGTTTTTTAAGGTAGAGATTTATTCTGTAAATGACAATTAATTCTCTAAACATTCAAATGAGACTAGTCAGTTTGAATCTGTTCCCCTCAAATAACATACATAACCAAAAAGTTGCCTGATTAATCTGATATTTATTAAGATTGTATAATGACATGGATAAAGACAATGTTGGCTTACAGTGGACATACAACTTTAAAATAATAATAATGAAAAGGCTACATTTAGGAAAAAAACAAATAATTACATTTCTTTATATTTTTAATTTATATAATATTTTTTAAAAGGAAAATAATTTTAATTTTTTAAAAGTGACTGCCTTAGCTGAGTGCCATAGTGCATATCTCTAATCCCAGCACTCAAGAGGATCTTGAATTCCAGGCCAGCCTGGGCTAAGTAGCAAGATCTTGCCTAAAAAACAAAAAACAAAACAAAACAAAAAAAGTAAATAAATAAATTAAATTAAAAATAAATAAAGTGACTGAATTTTTCTACTGATTATAAATCAGGTAATTCATTAGTCTTGATCACATTTTCTCTTCTGTTGTTCTTTAGATGATTTATCTTCTCAGCTTATTTTCTAAGAATCTTTCCTGCAATATTTTAATAACCTTAGAAAGTAGTCAAATTCCTCAATTTTGGCACGTTACTGCCCTCATCAACCCATCAGCCTCTGCCTTCATCCCTGATCCTCATTCCTACCCAGCCCCTAGATAGCCATGTTTGCGACATGTCTGGGAATGCGTGTATTGCTGAGCCACAGGCAAATGAGCTGCCAGTATGCAGGAGTGGCGTAGTGCTGTTCTGTGCTACTCTTGTCGCTTACGTAGCTCAACAAATACAGTATTTTCAAGATTTATCCCATCACTGAACAATGGTTTCCTATCCTTAGAGGATAGTCTGACATCACAAGTCCTTTACACTGGTTATAAAGGGTCTGGATTTAAATTGTGGTATAACACAGACCCTTGAATCAGACTCCAGATAATTACCATGACTGTAGATTTTTTTTTAAAAAGTTTTATTGAGCTATATCTCACAGAGTATAAAATTCACCTATTTAAAGTATGTGTACTTTAAATTCAGTGAATTTTAAATATATTCCCGTGCTTGTATAACCATCATCACTAGCTAATTCTAGGATATTTTTATCACCCCCTCCAAACAAATCTCATACCCATTAGCAGTTACTCCCCCTAGAACCTGGCAACTACTTTCTACTCCCTGTCTCTATTAATTTGCATATTTTGGACATTTCACACAAGTGGAACCACATAATATGTTGTCATTTATGACTAGTTTCTTTTGCTAGTGTGCTTTCAAAGTTCACCCACAATGTAGCATGTGCCAGTATTTTATTCCTTTTACTGGCCAAATAATATTCTAGCACATGAATTACCACATTTTGTTTATCCTTTGGGCTGTAGAATTTAAAGTAGCATCACTGTTAGTACCTAAAGTATAGTCAGTGTGGAAATTTTACTGTAATTCAGTCAGGTAATTGTCATAAATTTTGTCTTAATGTTTAAACAAGATAACCATCTCAGTAAGATGAACAGGAGAAAGGAGGCAAGAGATTTGGGGAAAATACAAGAAATTTCTATATTTTTCTATTTTTTCAGAAAAACAGAATTCTATACAAACCTGAAGTGTTTCCCTTGTTCTGCCTCTGCCTTGATGTCTCTTACACTTTCCTAAGCCCAGAGAACAGAGCGCCACACTGGCTTGGTGCTAAGTCCCCAATATGTATAGAATGAAGAATGAATGAAGAGCAAATGAAAATGGCCACCTCACCCTCCACCCTCCCTCCCTCTACCTCTGCCCTGCCCCCACCTCCACCTGGCTGGTCTTTTGGCTGCACATGGTCAAGCAGGCTCTAGTGGGAGAGCTGAAGGACAGGTCAGCACTTACGCTTAATTACACGTGAATCCGATCTCTCTGAGGCTGCTGGGAAGAGGGCAGCAGACAGGATCAAAGCACTGCGAGAGCCTTGGACAGCAGCTCCTCTGCAAATACAGGACTAGCTTTCATTGTCCTTGGTGTTAATAAACCAGTTGCCCTCTGAGCAGTGATAGGGTTTGGAAGATTGGTACCCCTTTACTGGCTGCTGAAATCAAGTAAAAATCAAGTTAAAGCCTAATTCACCTCATAATTTTTTTCATGTAGCTCTGCTTGGCAGTCCTGAGCCAGAGCCAACCACCTTCTCCTCCAAAGCACCTGTCACCCCCAGCCTGAAGCCCCTAAAGGTTAGCTGCTCCTTTTACCTCTGTCAGAGGTTCTATGTTGGTGGTGTTTGCAGCCGGAGAAGGAGCTGCTGCCCATGCCAAGATGAAAGAACAGTAGAAGCTGCTGGAAGGTACCAGAAAGAACTTCCCTCTTCTCCACTATGGGGTCTCCATGGCAACAGCAGTGGGGTAGGGGTTGTAGGTATTCCAGCTCTGTGACTTGGGCCACCCCTATTCCCCAGCCTTCCCAGGGGCGCTGGACTATGAACATGACAGCCAACAACCACAGGGCCATGCTCTGCCTCCTACTCCTCATACCTAGGACAGCGTCTGTGTATGGGGCTCAGTTCAAATTTCATGCACTGATGCAATAAATCTTCCTATTCAATGAATGCAGGAATGAGTGAATGAACAAATGAAGTCGTTTTTCAGATGTTTCCTTTGAAAATAATCTTTATTCTTCTTTCATCTTCTTCCTTCTTTCCTTCTTTCCTTTTCTTTGACAAATAAATATCTAAGATTTCCAGGGCACCATTCCAGCCCTAACAGAAGATTCCACATGTGTGGGGAGTTAACAGCCTGCTACTGCCTGTGTGAACTCAGAGTTGGGTTTTCCATTTTGAAATTCCTCAAGCGCTGTACAGATGCAAACCAACTTCTTCATCTAAATCAGACAAAATTGAAAGGTGAAAACATGATGTAGCCAGCAGGGAGGCTAAGGAACAAACACAGTACCAAGAAGAGTCTTCAAGGCCAAAAACAGATTCAAAAAAGCCTTTGCAGGGATATGAGAAGGTCAGCAGTAAAAACCAGACAGAGCCGCCAACCCGCCTTTGTGTTCAGCCCCCTCCCCTCTGTTCATTTAGCATTCCAGGCCCTGCAAAATGGACTCACCCTCCATAGCTGAGTGGGAGAGGAGGCTGGCCCAGAAGGGCTGCAGGCTAGCTGGGGAGTGGTTGGAGCTTTGTAGAGTGGGGACTAGATCAGAGGGGAGTTCAAGGGTACAGGAAGGAAGAGGCAAAGACAGGACACTGCTTGCTTTTCTTTAGGCTCTGTTATGAGCAGACCAGGTGTGTCCTTCCTTCACAGTGATTTGAAGACACCCTAAATATTAACATTTGTGGCAATGCTAATTTCTGCACATATGAATGAGAGTTTTTCTTTTTTTCCCTGCCCACTCCACCCAGTTCTGGGGATCGAACCTATGATCTTGCTCACAGGCGAGTGCTCTACTGCTGAGCACACCCCAGTCCTCTTCTTTTTTGAATGGGAGTTTTTCTTTAAGGTCCAAAGGGCTTAATCATTGCATATCTTTTAGCATAAGATTGAAGAAAAAAAATGTGGAAATCATGCCATCATAAAGAAATATTTTTACTTCATTTTATATGTCATGCATTTCCTAAAATCGTATATGAGCCAAACGACTTCTGTTTCCTCTGTCACAGAAGCAGCTGAGCAGAGTTAAGTATCCTGATTTTAATTCATAAATCAGGAAATCTTGCTGGCAGATGGTGGTGGGTTTCAGTTGGCTGCTGACAGGTAGAGCAACGTGCTTTCTCCAGTCCCTCTTTCTCCCGCCCACATCCACTGCCCATGTTCCTCAGAGCCAGTGATGGATGCTAAGGGGACACATGGTCTGAGGAGCTGAGACTCTGCAGGGGGCCCAGATCACATCACGTGTCAGGCCATGGGGAGGCGACCTCTGTGCAGGCTGGGCATCACTTAATGAGACACATTGCCTTCTTCACCCCTCTCCCCCATCTTTTTAAAAAATTTCACATTTTTTGGACAAGATCGGGCTTACTCTAAGATGGTGTTTAGAAAAGCTGATAGATTAAGAGGGGAAAATGAGGGAAAGAGAAGAGGGAGGAAAAAGTGGAGGAGAGATAGAAGAACATAAGGAAACTGGAGAGACAATGAATTAAAAGAAAAGAAGGCATAATAATAGCACTAGCTTTCTAGAGTTGTTAGGACTAAGGACTCCTACCTCAGGGACTTTGTACGTGTTGCCTCCACTGGTACTTTCTCTTCTCCGTAATTTCACTCCCTAAATTCCATTCAAATATTTCCTCGTGACAAGGCTGTCCTTATGGTTTCTATATAAAATCTACCCCTTCCATAATCCTCTAAATGTTTAAAGTTCTACTTTTTTCATAGCAATTATTACCATCTGTTATATCATATATTTATGGGTTTGTTTGTCTTCCCTCAAAAGAATAAAGACTTCACAATCACAGGAACTTTTTCAATTTCATTCTCTACTGTATTCAAGCCTGGTGCATAGTAAGTGTTCAATAGGTATTCGTTGAATTAATAAATGAGAAGTCCACAGAGTCCTTAAGGAAAACAATCAAAACAAACTTCCTACCTCCCCACCCCATCTCATAATGCCTCTGGAAAGAAAGAGGATTTTGTTATAATATCTTTATCTCATGGAGAGAATTTGTTCTTAATCACATATAATTTGGACTTTCCCCCTCTTTTTCATAATTTTTCCCTACCAGCAAGCACCCCAATTCCAGAGAGAGAGAGAGAGAGAGAGGGAGTGGGGGGTGGGGAGATGCTATGCCATCAAAGAATTCCTTCCTTTCTTTCATGGTGATGCCTTTAAGACAAACCTTAAGTCTCTAAGACAATGACAATAATGGTCTCTTTCCCACCTCCCAGAAGAAGGTGAGGATAAATCCAGTGGTACAGGAAGAGTGTGATGTGAGGGGAGATCACATCCTAAGGAATGTGATTTTTCTCTCTCCTTACAAAAGCCGCCAGGAAAAAATCAAGGTTTTTCTGAGTTGTGACTGCTTTAAAGGATATAAAATCTGAGCCACTGTGAATGCTCACGTTTGGGCTTCCATTTGCTGATGTGAGACACCCCAGTGGACTCCACGTTGTTCTAGTCCACCTGCAGCCTCGGCAGGAGCCTTCAAAGGCATCTTGAAGTCATACTGCTTCCACTGGGGTTTGGGATTTTGTGCCATGACTTTAAGCAATTCAGGCAGGAAAGGTCAAAGGAAATGATGAGAAGAAACCACAGGAAAGAGAAGTAGAGGGAGACAAAACCAAAGAGAATGGAGAGAAGGGTGGCTGCCCAGTCTACATTGATGAGGAAATCTTCCCCTTCATCTGTGGTCGGTGTAGCCCAGGGACCCTCAAATCTACGCTTCCATTAATCTTAATCATCTGCTGGAATTTCCTACCCTGCACAGTTTATGCTGTACAGGAAAGAATTTGGTCTTTTTCCCAGGTCCCTGGCATGGAGCTTGGAACACCCTTATGATCTCCTTTGCTATTCATAAGACCCTGGGATCTCTGCCATCATTATGCTAGTGGAGGCACCTAGGTGGCTTTGGGATGGGAGCTACTCCACAGGAAGACCAACCAAGTGATGAGAAAGTTGGGTCTTTGAGCCAGTGCAATCTGTAGTGTGGAAAAGGGGCTGGAGGTTGAGTTTAATATTGGAACCAAGGATTTAATCAGTTATGCCTGGATAATAAAACGCTAATGTAACCAATTGGAGAAGGACCCAACAGCCCACTCCCCAAAAACAATCAGCCATTGAAAACCCTGTGAATAGCAGAGAAGCACTGACAATACCTGTTATACATAGGGTTGCTATGAGTTGGACACAGACTAGACAGCACCTACCAACAACAACAATGCAACCAAAGATCACCAAAGCTCAGGGGCGCTTTCTGCTTTATGAACACACTGATGTCCTGGCTCAATGAAGATAGGACAAAGAATTACAAACTCTCTCCCTCACCACAGGTCTCTTCACTTGGCTGGTTACTGATCCATATCTTTTCTAATAGAAGTGTAGTCCTAAGTGTAGCACTTTCCTGAGTTCTGTGAGTTGTTCTAGGGAATTAAATCTGAAGGAGCCATGGGAACCTTTGAATTTATAGTGAGGCAGGCAGAAGTACAGGTGGCCTGGAGACCCCCTGAACTTGTGGCTGGTGTCTGAAGTTGGGGCAGTCTTGAGAGGAACTGTGTCATTTAACTTGTGGGCTCAGTACTAACTCAGGGTAGTTGATGTCAGAGTTTAACTGCCATACTCCAGCAGGTGTTAAATACTCCATGTGTTCAACTCTGTGGTGATGACTTCCTTGACTCTCCAAACTCAGGGGCATTTGCTCCCTCTTTTTCCTTTCATAGCAATCTGTTAATACCTCAATATGATTCACCCCATATCTTTGCACACATATAATTTCTGTTAAGAGGTCTCTTTCCTATTATCTCCTAGGCCCCTTGAGGGCAGGGTGATGTCCTTTTCCTCTTAGTACCCCCAGCATCTGACAATTGTGCCTGGCATACCGAAGGCACTCAACAAATCTCAAAAAGACCCAATCTATTCATCCGCTTCCCATTACTGAAAAGAATGCCTGAGCTTACCAATTTAAGCAGAGGAAATGTTTATTTCGGTTCATAGTTCCAGAGGTGTCAGTTTGTGTTCTGGTGGCTCTGTTGCTTCTGGGCCTGTGGTGAGGTGGCTCATTATGGGAGAGCTCATGGCAGAGGAAGATCATGGCCAGAATGAGAGGAAGAGGGGAGGCAAAGGTCCCATTTTCTCCTCCAAAGTCTTGTCCCTATGTGACAAGAAGACCTCTAACTGAGGCCTTTCTCTAAAAGGTTCAACCCCTTCCCCCCATAATGCCTTGGCTGGGGACCATACCTTTAACTCATGGGCCTTTCCGGGACATTTATACAAACCATAGCAGCTAATGAGACATGGAAAATACATGTTTAAGAATCATCAGCCAGAATGGATAACTAGTGACAGAAGAGTAATTTCCTATAACTTTGTTTTTCTTCTTAGTTACTTTTTGTAGGGAAAAATTGGGAGGAAATTGGCAAAAACCCCCAAACTGGAAAAATGGCTTTTGAATATCTGGTTTGTAAATTAGAATCTAGGGAAAACAAAAGTAACTTGGTTGCACATTTGTACAAAACCCTACCTGATTGGACAATTGGACTCAGCTGATTGGCTCAGGCCATTCTGTGGGTGAGCTATGTAAGGAGCTGTGCTGCGGCATCTCGATCCTTTTCACCTCCTTTTCGCCCAGACCATCGGCTAAGCAAGATCTTTTCGACTTCCTCTGGCCCAGACTATCGGCAAGGAAACAGCTCAACTTTTTTGGCCTGGATCTTTGACCACCAACAAGGAAAGACCCCGTTCTTTCTCGGGCCACCGATGAGGAAACAGCTTTCCTGCTCTCCCCTGGACCTTCAGTGAAGATAGAATGCTCTTCCCGCTGCGACCATCAACAAGGAATGAACCCACTCTCTGTCTGATCACCTACGAAACAACAGCTGTCTCCTCGTGACCACCAAGACCACCAACACAGGTGTTTGCCCCTGGAACGCAAAAGCGCCTGAGGCTTTTCCTTTCTCCCATCTCCTCAGGGGTCCCCAGGGCTGCAGGAGTCCTCGTCCCTCACCTGAGGGTCCTGAGTGAATTGTGTTTAATATCTGTGTGTGTGGCAGTGCCGCCAGTCCGAACATCCAGGCTGGATTGGGAGGCGCGTGCCCCACACTTTTAAATAACAAAAATAACACACACAAAAAATAAACTCTTGTGTCTAACCATAAGCTAACTGCAAAAACATATCTCTCCTCCAAAAGAACTTATGAGTCATGGAGTACCCATGGGTTTGTGGAACAAATTACAAAAGTGAAGGTCTAGTGAGAGAGAAACTCCTCACAGGCAGGTGGTGGCTACTTCAAGTATCTCCAGGTGTCCTCAGGTGCCAGATTAGAAGAGATAGTGAGTGGTCCTGAGGAAATTGCCTGTGCCGTGTCCACAACCACAGCAGTTGTTGTTAGGTGCCATGGAGTCAGGTCTGATTCATAGTGACCCCACATACAATAGAATGTAACACTACCCAATACTGCGCCATGCTGGGCACTATTGTTAGTACTTCTCTGCTTTTCACAGGGTTTTCAATGGCTCACTGATTTTTGGGAGTGGGTTGCCAGGTCCTTCTCCCAAGCCTACAGCACCTGGTATTCCCAGGCAGTCTCCCATCCAAGTATTAACCAGGCTCTACCCAGCTTAGCTCCTGAGATCTGACGGGATCTGACACCAGGGGGGCGTGAGAGTCACAGCTACTCTGGAGAAAACGCCAAATCTGTAGGGAAAATTGAGAAACCTTTGTGTTAGCTTTAATCACCAGCGCTGCAATTCAGTTTGGTTGTCACGTCCAGTCCAAGCTTTCATAAATCCCTCTGCACATTCCAAGCCCTCTTAGCCCAGGGCCGGCCCCATTCACATCAGGGCCTCCCACAAACCTCCTTATTCTTTCTCCCAGGGCAGCAGCCAACTTCTTAAATGTGTCTTAAATTGGCTGCAAGGTGGAAGGTGTGGAGAAAGGTCATCCTCTCAAAGCCTTTGGAGCCTGTGGTTAAATTAGGACAGCTGGTGTCTGAGAAGGGACAGATTTCCAGAGAGACTACAGATTGGGAATTTAGGGGTGGGGGCTTTTGTAAACTGTGCCCCAGCTCCATGAAAGTGAGGGAGAGGAAGCTCAGAGGTCAGCCCCACAGGGAAGGCTAGATTTGGAGATGACTAATGCAATTGCCTCTTTGTAATTTATTGTAGGAAGTAAAAAGAATAGGCCAGAGGTGACAGGTTCAATGTCCCCATCCACCCCAATAGGCTCCTGGTCAAGAGTTGGGAAGGGAGGGGAGAGAGAGAGAGAGAGAGAGAGAGAGAGAGAGAGGGCAAAGGAACATGTGGGCCAGCTGGAGTGTGGCTGATGTGGGTGATGCCGGCCCAAGGCCAAGACAGGTGTCAGTCTCCATTCCCTGGATTTGTGGCTGCCATGGAAATGAGATAGGGGCTGGACAACATGGATGGAAGGCAAGCACCTGATTCCAGAGGAAAGCAGGGACCTGGCAAGGAAGGAGGGAGGCAGCTCTCACTGGAGGATCAGAGGCCCTGGCTTGGAAAGACCACCAGAAGTGCTGCCTACCCATCTGGCCACCACACCTCCCTGCCTGTGGCTTCACAGATCCTCCCACGTGGTGGCCATTCTCACTATGAGGAGATGGAGAATATGGGGTAAACTCTGGTTTGTCCACCTACTAGCTCTGAGGTGCCTGTTAGCATCCAGAAGCCTCAACTGAAAACCCCTGCTTAAGGCCTGGAAGAGAGTGACTTGACCCACATAGCCCACTGGGAAGTTTTCAGATCCTACAAGGCTGAGAAACTGGCACAACCAGGAGGAGCCCAAGGAAAGACAGGACAGCTGAGTGGAAGGTCCTCAGAATGGATCTGAGGACAGAAAAAGGCCTTCAGGGGAAATGGTGTGGACTTCTGTTCATGAAAATGCATCAAGATTAGTTCATTACTTGTGACAAATGGACCACACCAGTGTAAACTGTCAAGAAGAGGGGAAACTGTGGCAGGGGAGTATACAGCAACTGCATTACCTTAAAAAATATTTTTTTTCTGTCAATCTAAAACTACTCTAAAACCAACAGTTTATAAACTATGAATCACTGATAGTACAGACTTCAAGATGAGGACATGTTTTCCTTCTTTCTCTGTCTCTCTGTATGTGTGTGTGTGTGTGTGTATTAATGGGTAACTTTTCTACAATAAACATGTAATATTTTTTTCAGTGTGCAAGGTGGAGGTTGAACCCAAACTTTTGAAAGTGACAAAGAGTAAATGAATAGATTCTGTCTTAATGGGAAAAGATCCATTAGGTAAGCATGCTTATTCTAGTAACTGAATTAAGGAACTCAGGATAATAGGTAGATCTAAACACTTAAAGCCTGCAGCCATACCACTGTGGCATCTAATCCCCTCAGATCTTGGAAGCTAAGCAGGGTTGGGCCTGGTTAGTATTTGGATGGCAGACTGCCTGGGAATGCCAGGTGTTGTAGGCTTGGGAGAAGGACCCAGCAATCCACTCCTAAAAAACAATCAGCCATTGAAAACCCTACGAATAGTAGAGAGGCACTGACAATAGTGTTTTGCCTGTTGTAGGGTCATGATGAGTCAGACACTGACTCAAAGGCACCTAACAACAACAAAGGCTTAAATGTAGGGTGAAACTCTTAACTAGAGTATTGGTTAAAAGTCTGCATAGTTAGAACCCAGGTCTCTTCTTCAGCCTATGTAGTATGAGGCTGTCTTTCCTTCTCCCCAACCTCTGAGTGGTGATTTACACCCCAGCTCACTGCACAGAGGTGCAAGCAGAAAATCTCTGTGTTTAAAGAGAGCCCACTGTGCTAAAGGGGTGTGGGTTGGGGGGAGGCACCATATTGAAAGCAGGGGTTAACTGAAGACTAGCCTACTGAATGGTAAGAAACCCCATATTCTTTGTTTAAATTCCAGAATGCCATCCAATAGATATGTATCTTGGTTCTCTCTAATACTCCCAGAAATCAAGATGATTTCCCACTGGAGAAATTGACCCTCCCAAGAAAAACAAACCACAGATACTGACATTTGAGGTCTCCTGATAAATAGTAGTTTCCTATAGGTAGTTCACTAAAAAAATCCCTGTCCATGCAAATCAAATTTCAATCAGTTTTAATGCCTCATTTTAAAATATAACTTGACTGCCAAGCATTTTAGACAAACCTCTAACTTTAAAAACAAAAATTTTAAAAACAAAAAGGAGAGGGTGGACTTAGAAGAAAGAAAGACAAGATGGAAGAGAAAGTCAATTTCAAGAAAATTATAAGTGTGTTTTTGTGCGTATGTGTATGTGTGGAACTTGGGGGTTGAATCCAGGGCCTCGTACATATTTGCAAGTGCTCTACCAATGGCTGCACCCCTCAGATCCCTAATTTTTATTTACTCTTTTTTTTTTTTTTTTTTTGAATTTTGTATTTTGAGACAGAGTCTCAGAAGGCTACACAGGCTGCCTCTGGCTTCAAACTTGCCCCTCAGCCTCCCAGGTTGCTGGGATCAGAGGCGTGGGCCACCATGCCTGGCTATTAGTAATATTTTTTAAAAAACAAAAAGATATTGCACCTAGCAAGTAAAAAATACAATTCTATGGAAAAAAAGAACACTGAGAAAATGAGAAAGAATACTTTATAATAAAACAACTGATATATACTACCAGAAATTGAAAATTAAGTTGAAAAATTGGAAGGTCCACTTGAGGAAATGTCTAGAGTAGAATAAATGTCTATGTCTAGACATAGTGGAAGGTCCACTTGAGAAAATGTCTAGAGTAGAAATAGAGTAGAATAAAAATACAAGCAAAGAGAAAATAGAAAAAAAGATAGGAAAATTAGTAGGTGAGGTATAAAGAAATTCATAAAGAGAAAAAAAAAGGAACAAAGGAAAGGATATTATCAACAAAATAATATGAGAGATTTTACAAAACTATAGGGAGAAAGAGATTTAAAAGGTTCCCTGGGGTTGGAGGAAGCCAGATTCAAGCAAACAGGAATCAGATTTCTCAAATGCAATACTGAAAGTTTGAAGGTATTGAGGGCAATGGCTTCAAAATTCTGAGGGAATATTATTTCCAACCTGGATTCCTATGCCCAACTAAACAATTAAGTTAGAAGGCAGAATTAAGACAAAGATCTCAAAAATAAAAATAAAATAAAAAGAGGTCTTGGGTACTCTTTCTGTAGAAGTTCCTACTCAGCAGCAACCAGTTCAGGCCAGGCAAGAGGATGAAGGGTCTGGGAGAGGGAGCTGTGAGAAAAAAGGAAGAAACAATGGACCATGTTGAAAAGAGCACCACACTTCTCCATAGTTTCCTCAGAAAGTTTGGGGATGAATTAATTATAGGGAAAACTAAACAGGAAAACAAATAAGACAATTACCTACTCAAAAAACAAAAACAACAGCAACAAAAAAAAAACAAACAAAAAAAACGCCCTGACAATAAAATATGATCAAAGTAGACTAAGTGTTTCACCTGTGTCTTATGTTTACCTACCAATGAAAAGTAAGTTCTGCTGGGCACCATGGTGCATGCCTGCAATCCCATAGACTCAAGAGGATGAGGCAGAAGAATCACGAGTTTGAGGTCAGAGGCAGCCTGCAAACATAGCAAGACCCCCATTTCAAAATTAAAAAGAAAATTAAAAAGTGGCTAGAGGTGCAGCTCAATGGTAGAACATTTGTTTAGCATGCATGAGGACCTGAGTTCAACTCCCCAGTACTGTACACAAAAAAAAAGTTCTGAATTTTACATTGGTTAGTATAATTCTGAAATTTGACTTACTAAAAGTAATTTTAAAAAGCTCCATTGGTAGACTAAAAGAGAGGAAGTATGGAGGTGGTGGTAATGTGTTGGTATAAGAGAACTTGATTGTTGTTTTCTATAATTAGAAGTAAATAAGTAATGCCTGAAATAATAACATGAAAAAGTTAGCAGTATAAGCATATTCAGAAATACAGGGGTAAAAAAAAAACAGAGACAACTAAAAGATTTTTTTTATATGGTTGCCTCTGGGGGCAGGTATTAGAATGAAGATAGATAAAGTCTAGAGATATATTTTTAAATTCTAAAAGTTATAGTATTATTGAGTATATCTATGTTTTGTTCAAATACATATAAAAAGTTTTCTAATGACTGGAGAATAGAGAATAAAAATGCTTTTCAACGCTAGGCAAAGATGAAAATTATTGGTCCGCTAATGTGGTGGGCTGGGATTTAGCTCAGTTGGTAGAGCGCTGTGCTACAGTCTCTGAGGTCCTGAGTTCGATTCCCAGCACCACAAAAATGGGAGAAGGACTTGGCAATCCACTCCTGAGGCAATCCTGAAATAGCCATTGAAAACCCTACATTGAAAACCCTACATAATGACCCTACAAGTGTCATTATGAGTGGGACACGACTTGACGGTACCTAACAACAATGTGGTGAGTCTTTCCCATAAGTCTTATGTCCATCAGGCTTAATGTAATCAACTACATGTTGAATCATAAAGGAAAAGAAAACATTTCCCAAAATAAAATGCTTGGAATAGATCATTAAATATTCTTTTTTTTTTTTTTTTTTTCAGTACTGGGGGTTGAACCCAGGGCCTCACGCCTGCATGCTTTGCAAGTGCTGGACCACTGAGCTGTGTCCCCGCCCATTTTTTTTTTTTTTTTTTTACTTTTTGAGACAGGGTCTCGCTAAGTTATGCAGACTACCTCTGGTCTCAAACTTGCAATCCTCCCGCCTCCACCTCCTGAGCTGCTGGGATTACAGGCATGCCCCACCAGGCCCGGCGATCATTAAATATTCTGTTTAAAAGGCAGGGTAAAATTATGGTCTTTATGTCTTTAACACCCTGAAAATGAAACCCCCATCTACGTAAGTCAATTTATTTTGTATTTTGTGTCTGTTGTATCTGGAGGCAGGGGAGCTCATATTACAGACTGTGCTGCTGTCTATAACCAGGGTCGTTCTAATTTTCCCTTTCTATGACATACTTTTTGTTTCCTTCTTTTCACTTTTCAAAGATTCATTCCATCAAGGCACTATTCTGATGCAGTTCTACTGGACAGAGGCTTTTAGGATTGTTATTTACTTTGGGTTTGTACAACAAAAGACTTTCTTTGTGATCAGAGGGCCTGGTATATACTCCCAAACTGGAAGAAACTGTGCTTGTCAAACTTCGGCATCTGAGACATGTTTTTAACATCTAAGATTACGGCCAGCTGTAGCAAGTGGATGAATGGGCCATGGCAGCTCCAGATCCTGTTCAGATGACTTGCTCTCCTTCAGCGTCTGCAACAAGCAACACCATGGAGAGGCCATTCTTTCCTTCTCAAAAAAAGTATAAGAGCAAATGCCAATCTCGTCAAATGTCTTGTGATCACACTATGTGTGTACCAACTAGCAATTTCCAACAAACCAAGCTCTCCCTTCCTATCTGTCCTGATCCCGCAAACAGGGAGGTTTCCTCTCAGTTCAGAGACCCCCCAGGACATCATCGTTCTACACGGGACTGACCAAACTTGGCTTGAGTTCTGTCTCTAAGAATATCCCAGATAAGAGGTGCAGGGTAGGGGGAGTCCCAAGGGGGCTGGTATCCTGTGGAATGGCTGGGGGGAGGAGAAGGAAGTGGAAAGCAAGTTGGTTGTTCTCTCTTGAGTTTCTTTGTAGTCAAAGTTGCATTAGGGCATCCTTTTACAACCAGGGAAGCTTTTTACAACCATGAAGGGACAGATTCACTGCCCTCTTACAGTGTGAATGAGCACCTGCTGCAGCTGGGCCTGCCTTCCCCTCAATCATGTCAGGGAGAACAGAGCTGAAAGGCTTTCACTATCATCCAAGCTCTCCAAAGAGCTGCCTGAAAGTGGTCCTCTATCTTCTTGCAAAGCTGAAGTCTCTGTCCCAAGTGCTAAGGTCCAGCTCATCCCTAAAGGACTCCTCCCTCCTTCTGCATGAGAAGTTCCTCAGGGACAGTAAAAGGTAATATGTAACAGGGAAGTTGACACAGTGCCTGCCCAATGAGTATCTTGTCCACAACAGGCACACAGTGTATGTGTGGTAAATGAATAAATGAAGATGCTGCTGTCATTTGAATCTGGCTCATCCTTTCTGAAAGTCCTCTTGAAATTTGATGGCCATTGTAGTGGGGTTGGGAGTTGAGACCTTCCAGAGGTGGTTAGGTGAGTAAGAGGGATCAATTCTTTTCCCAAGAGCTGAATTCTAGAGTAGTTATTATGACAGCAAGTTGTTATAAAGCATGGCCACCCATCATATTTCTCTCTTCTGCACGTGGCTGCTCACCCTTCTGCTTTCTACCACAATTGAAGCCCTCAAGGACCTCTACAGCATCAAGTTCTTGGACTTCCAAACCTCCAGAACTGTGAGCCAAAATAAAGTTTTTTATATAAATTACTCAGTCCCAGGAATGCTCTTATAGCAAGAGAGAATGGACTAAAATGCCAAGAAAGATTTCTTCTCCTTTTTATGTTTAAAAGTGATTACTGTCTAAGAGAAGAGTAAAAATATAGTTATCCTTCTTCTCCATTGCCAACATAATAAAAATTTGAAAGTGGCTTTTCCATAGTTTAAAGCAAAAGTGTATCCAATAACAAATTTTCTTCCCAATTGTAGCTAGCTAGAGAGGTTTTTAAATCAACAGTAGAATTTCAGAAATACTTCTGAAGTACAATAAATACCTTTAGGCCAATAGCCTTGTTTTAGGCATTTGGTTCTAGTATATTTACAGGACACTCCTATTTTCTTACAAAGGAAATCAGGACATATATGTTCCATCCCAGGTGTCATCTCTCCTGGGAAGCCTTGGTACCACTGTCCTGTGGGGAGTCACCCTGGTGCTGGACTTGCTCCAGCTGCGAGCGGGAACCAGCCACCCGAAGACCTGCCAATTGGTGAGGTGGAACCCAGCACCGAAGAATCACACTGCCCAGAAAGGAGGCTTACGCCCACGGCTACTCTGAGAAGCCTTGAGAAAGGCAGGCTCAGAGGTTTACGCCTACGGTGGCTCCTTGCTTCTTTCTTCCCAGTGAAGATACTGACTCCAAGTGCTCTGGTCCAACAGGTCTTTATTGTTTCGTCTGTCCAGGTCAATGGAATGGACCCAGACTGCTCTGTGTACCACCCTTATATACTCTCCAGGGTCTAGCCAGTGACCAATCAGAGGCAGTCACCCCATACAGGTTTTAGCCAATCAGGGTGGTATGCAAATTTGGGTTTGTAAAAGGAGTCAATCAGGGGTGGTTCCCAAATTGTCCAATCAGGAGTCGTTCGGTGGTTTGGAAACAGCCAATTGGTGTCAAGGGGTCTGAGGAGAGGGATTGGATGCCAGCACCATCTTTGGGAGCTCCATCACCTGGAGTTCCCAGATGTAGGGCTAAGGTGATTGCCCAGGGAATAAGCCTTAGACCTCCAACGGGGCCTAGATAGGTCCTGGGCTGAACTCCCTCTCTAGGCAGTGCCCTATACTGTCCTACCTCTAGATTTAAGTTACTCACTGCCCCTTTTGCTGCTCTGTTGTTGGATCATATTTTGATAATTATAAATGAATCACCAAATAGTAATTTGTGATCTACTTTGAAAGATCCTTAAGGGCAAGGATTATGTCATATTTATCTCTGGGTCTCTTTGAGCTAATTTTGGGACAGACTTGACTTAGAGCAATCAGTAAATATTGATTAGGTTGAATTGAATGATAACATAGAATGTTTTCTAACTTGTGGATTTAATTATCTGAAATCTTACAAATATATAAAATATCTTCATTTTTAGTTATGCATTTAACAGATTGCCTTTATTAGAAAGATAAAATTATGTGAAATGAAGGTGTTCCGGGTGCTGTGGTTTGTCTCAGTTGGTAGAGTGCTGCTCTGTACTCTCTGAGGATCTGGGTTCCAGCCCCAGCACCAAAAAAGTGGGAGAAGGACATAGCAATCTACTCCTGAAGCAATCCTAAAACAGTTAAGTCATTGAAAACCCTATGAGGGTGGCCATGAGTTGGACTCCAGCTAGACAGCACCTATCAACAACAACAAGGGTGTTATAGAACAGTCTTGGAAAACATTATGGAAAAATGGTTTAAAAGCTAAGTAATACCAGAAGCTTGAATTTCTCTAATTTGACAAAGTAAGGGACTCATTGGCATTTATAAGAAATGTCAAACAAAACCATGGGGTGAGGAAGTTAAGTTCATTTTATTTGCTGAAAGAAAGAGATTCACTTCCAAGTGATTTGTTCTGACTCTACTATTATTTTCCTAGCACACAGCTGGTCTTATGTCTTCTAGTAATTGGTTTAATACCTTCGGGAGCTATTTGGTCCTTTTTCATATAATACTGAATAACTCAACTTTAAAAATATTGTATAAGAAAACATTTGTTATAAGTACTTGCTAATTAAACAGCTAGATTCTCCTAGAGTTTAAATTAGGTTCTTAGAGAAACTAAGAGGACCATTAGAACATAATTGCTACAAAAGAGGCAAAAATTACAGGTGTTAAGTGACTGTAGATGATAAGATGGGAAGGGGGTTGGAATTACTTTCTAAGCTAGAGAAATAACACCTACAGTATTGGAGCAGCTCATCAGTTCATTTGTTCATTCAACAAACTTACACTGAGGCTCACCAAAAACATTTCTGTGGTTATGGCACACAGCAGGATCCCATCAAAAGTGATTCAAAGGATGGCCCAGCAGCTTGCAAAATCCAATGTCCTTCTTTAAGCAATCAACTGAATGCTGTAACTGCTTTTAGTTGTTGAAGCATAAAAGAAGTTAAAACAGGGGTCTTGAAAAGATGAATAGCATAGAGTTTAACTTGATCTCAGATGAACTGATTAACTCTGACATTGCTCCCCTAATTGTATGTACCACAGCAAACAGAACTTGGTCTACAGAGGTATTATCAAGATTTGCTTGTGTGAGACTTTCCAATCTGACTGTGTGTTTGTTAATGAGCATACTCTGACAAAAATAAGAAATTAAGTGTCAAGAATCTGGTTCCCTCTGAGTTTTATCCTTTGTTTTCAAGATCCTCAAAGCAGATAACTAACAGCTAGCGTTCATCTGAACCAACAAGCTGTAAGTACAAAAACAACATTAATTTTGTGCATTTTCTGTTGGCAAGGAAATAAGCATGTCGCAAAGTACAAGTTACATAACGTTTCTAGGTTTGTAGATTTTTCTCAAAGAGTGAAGTATATACATAAGAAGACAACTCACATTAGAGGGGCATGCAAGATGCTACACATACCACAGACTGTAAGTTCAGGGGCAGATACTCTAACTGGGAAAGCGTAAGAAGGAGAAGTTGACAAAGGCTTTGGGCAAGGGGACTTTAGGAGAGGGGAAGGAGGCGGGAGGGCACAGTACAAGTAGGGAATGTAAGGGGTGTTGGCAAATAATGAATAGACTGGTTTTGCTATAGCACAGAACAGAGGTTATAAACTGAAGCCTGATGTTTGATTTGGGGCTATAGAATGTGTATTACCTGGCCTGGATTTAGTTTTAAAAACTGGTAGAAATCACATCAAAATCTGGATTCCTAATATTCTCCTAAAAATTGGGAAGTCCAGTAGCAATGGCCTGCATGCCTGGAAAGCACAATCCCTTGACACTTACTCACTGTTGTACTCTTTAGACGTTAAGTAGGTGTTCCACTTTGATGCAGCACACACCTGGCCCACTTGCTTATTCACTTCCTCCGCCTCACATTTACAAGTATTCAGTCCATCAGCTTTTGCTAGGTTCTGCTGTAGTAATGAATGCTCCCCAAATCTCTGAGACTCACAACTATAGTACAAAGCTTCGTTTCTCACTCATTCGATGTCATCTGCAGTTGGTTATGGCTATCCTTCACATGCTTTTTCTGTTTTGGGGTCCAAGCTGAGGGAGCTGCCCCATTCTCCTGGCAGAGGGAAGAAATAACAGTGCCAGGACTGTGAGGATGGCTCATAATCTTTTGCTCAGATATGACACATGTGGCTTCCTCTGAGAAGACATTTGTCCAAAGCCCATCACATGCCAACCCTGGTGTCAATTGAGTTGGGACATATGGTCCTAACACAAGGAGGTTCAGTGAGTAATTGGAAACATGCAATACAATCTTCGAGGGTATGTGAATATATTCCTCTCCTGATGAGGAGACATTCTGGGGTGCAGTAGAAGTGGGACCCAGAGGGCCTCGAACACCAGCTCAATAAGAGACACCAAGTTCCACATGCACTAAAACAAGCAAAAACCTTAAGAAAGCATGAGTGGGGGAAATAAGGCTTCCACACCTGCCCTCCCAAGAAGCATGCAACTGAACTTGGCAGAAGCTGGCAGAGGAGGAGGAAAGGGCTTGATACCTTTGCTCTTGTCCTTATTTACAGCAAAGGACAGAACACTTTGCCACCGTGGAAACAACCAACAAAGGCCAAGTGTTAAGCTGTAAGAAATCCTTGTCCACTGTCTGAGAGGTGACACAGGTTAAGTACTGGGGTGGGGTATCCTGCCTGTCATGGATACCTGGGGTCTTGTGTATTGTGTAATCAGGCGGTTGCTCCAGCTGGAAGAAAAGGCCATCTGGCCTTTGATGACCCCGCTGCCTAGATAATATATTCTTCTTGTCTTTTGTATTCAAAGATAACACTGCCAGCTGAGGAGAGTGTGACCACCGTGTCCCCACCTCCGACCTTCCTTGGGGCTGTGTAGACTTTCTGCTGGAAAGTTACTCTTCACAAGGCTCATTGTAGCCAATGGCTCAGCAGCCTGAACCACTTTGACTCTGGATAAGCTACTAACAGCCCAGTGGATTTTGCTGTCATTCTGAAAGGCCATTCTTGTGTCACTGCTCTCTCTCTCTCTCTCTCTCTCTCTCTCTCTCTCTCTCTCCATATATATATATATATATATATATATATATATATATTTTTTTTTTTTTTTTTACTAAAACCCTTCTCTTACATTTTTATACTAATTTGTACACAAGCCCCACTAGTAAAATTCTTCAAGAGCCTGCATGTGCTTCCCACACAGGCTGGAGATTCTATAGTTACTAAAAGATTGTTCACAATTAGTTGTGTCAGCCTAAAGACTTAATGTGATGTCTCATGTCATGTTGATGCCACACTGGCACTATCCATAGAAGTCCTCGTTTTTGAAATAGAGTTTTGAACTGTAAGAAAAACAGTTTGCAACATTTTGATACTGGATATTTTGTTCTATAATGCTAAATTGAGGTAGGGGAATCAGTGTTTTAAACAAATTCTCAGGGGATTCTTCCGACCTTACTGTTTTAAGAAACAGAGAGAGTGGCTAGTGGTATGTAGAATTCTAAGATCATGCCTGAAGTTGTATATATGTAATTTATCCTTTGTTTAATAAAATATTAGAAACTGTTGTGAAGGGATTTTGCAGCAGTAATTAAGTCTGGAATCATTTGACCTAAAATAAAGAGATTATCTTGGTGGACCTGACCTAATCACATGAGTCCTTAAAATTCAGAGTTTTCTCCAGCTAGTAGCAGGAAAAATAAATAGACTTTTGATCTTTTTATACTTTACAGAGATTATTATCTGCTAGGTAACATAACATAGCTGAAGAAAGCCTACCATGTCTTTAGCTCATCTTTGTAATATATATTCTTCACAGGACTTGCATGCCTGAGGACATTCTTACATGTTTATTCATAAACTGTAGCAAATTTTATTTACATTTGTTAAACAATACCTCTAATTTGTTCCGGGCTGGGATTTAGCCCAGTTGGTAGAGCGCTGTGCTGTAGTCTCTGCGGTCCCAAGTTCAATTCCCAGCACCACAAAAAAATGGGAGAAGGACCTAGCAATCCACTCCCAAGGCTATCCTGAAACAGTCAGCCATTGAAAACCCTATGAGGGTCACTATGAGTTGGATACAACTCGATGGCACCTAACAACAACAACAATTTTGTTCCAGATTAAACACTATTGAGCTTAAAATTTTATAACCAATTACAGTCCCTTTGAATGTTAAATTTCAGAGTATTAACCTGTCTCTCCATACAGTATGGTTTAATAGCAATGGCAAGAGATGGAAGGAAACCTGAGTTTTAGTCTCAGCTTGGCCATCTTGGTGACCATAGATGAATTATTTGTTTATTAGTAAAAAGAGTAGACTGGAATACTTAAGAGACAGCAAACATTTGACAGACATACTAATTGGTATAGCTCCTTTGTCATGGCAAACATGACTAATCCATCATAGCCCTGATTCTTACTGATCCTGGAATGATCTTCAAAATCCTTTTAATACAGAATTCCAGGCAGCCACAACCATTGGAGCTGCTACAGAAATTGAAACCTGTGTATGAGTCCAGTTCTAAACATATGGAGATAATGTGGGAAGGAGCTTTGCCAGCTGTTCTGTTGCACAAATATAAAGTGTTATTGTTGTTACTACTATTGCACAAATATAAAGTGTTATTGTTGTTACTACTAGTACATTAGATAGTGTTACTGTTACAAAAAGTTTGTGCAGATTGTGTTCAGACTAGATGGGGTACTGGTGGTGATTCATATCTTGCCAATACCACTAATAATTGTTATTCTTACTGCATTTGTGAAGAGACTTGGCTCTTGGCATTTTTAAAGTAAGCATATAGTATGAAAGCAAATTCAAACACAGGCTAAGGACAGCCTGGGAAGCTCTGTCAGGGAAACACACTGACTTGGATTTGAAACTTGGCTTTCCCATTTAATTCGTGGATATCTGCTGGTCACTCAACCTCTCCAAGCTCCAGTTTCCTCAGTTAGGAAATGGACTGTATAACCAATCACCTCTTTGTTGTTGTTGTTGTTAGGTGCCGTTGAGTTGAGTCCGACTCATAGCGACCCTATGTACAGCAGATCGAGACACTTGCCAATTCTGTGCCAGGCAAACGATCTTATTTATGTTTAAGCCCATTGTTGCAGACACTATGTCAATCCATCTGGTGGAGGGTTTTCCTCTTTTGCTTAATATATGAAATAAGAAGCAAAAACTCTGATTCATAAACTGTGCTCTATAAATGTTAGTTCCCCAGGTTGAAAATTACTTTATGATGAGCACTCTAGGGATTCTGACTCACTTTCTATTTTTATCAAAAGATCAATAATCCCGAAGAGCCAGAAAACACTTTTGGTCATAAACAATACTTTTGTAGTGTCAGGGATGAGTACCTGCATTTTCTTAAACCATGATCTTCCTTCAGAACAAATGCAACAACAAGAATCCAAGCCTTCACTTTGTGAAAACTCTCTCCTACAGCAAATGAGATTTCTTTTTATTTGAAAAAAGATTTTTTATTTGAAAAAAATTATAAAATTTCAAGGGTGCAATAATTCAAAACCTGCTAATGCTGTATGGATGATATTTAAGAAGGAAATAGTACCATAACTCAAAATAATGTCCTCCTGTGTGCTAACATCTGAAATTTTCATGTTATACACACAGTGCTTGATCATATAGATGAGATTTTCATGTATCATTCTGGAAATGTATGTGGGATACTTTTCAGACTGATCTGGGTCAGGGTTCTGAGCAACCTCCTTTAGAAGACTTCCAATGTTCAATCTCCCCCATGTCTGTCAGTTTGCCATACTGTGGGGCCTTACATGTTGCTATGAGGCCAAAAGCAATGCTACCGGTATTACAGATACCAGCGGGGTCATCCATGGTGGACAGGTTTCAGCTGAGCTTCCAGACTAAGACTAGGGAGTAGGACCTGGCAACTCACTCCCAAAACAGCCATTGAAAACACTATGAATAGCGAGAAACACCATCAGATATAGTGCCAGAAAATGAATCTCCCAGGTTGGAAGGCACTCAAAAGACCTTCCTCATAATAGAGTCTACCTTAATGATGGAAATGGAGTAAGCCCCAGGGACCTCCATTTGCTGATGTGGCATGACTGAGAATGAGGAGAAACAACTGTAAACATCCATTAATAATTGGAACATGGAATGTATGTAGTATGAATCTAGGAAAATTAGAAATTGTTAAAAGAGAAATGGAGCACATAAACATTAACATTCTAGGGACCAGTGAGCTAAAATGGACTGGCATGGGCCATTTTAAGTCAGAAAATCATATGATCTACTATGCTGGGAATGACAAAGAGAAATGGAGTTGCATTCATCATAAAAAAAAAAATCTCAAGGTCTTTTCTGAAGTACAATGCTGTCAGTGACAAAATAATATCCATACACCTATAAAGAAGGCCAGTTAATATGACTATTATTCAAATTTACACACCCATCACTAAGGCCACAATGAAGAAAGGGAAGATTTTTACCAGCTTCTGCAATCTGAAATAGCTCATTCATGCAATCAGGATGTAGTGATAATTACTGGTGACTGGAATGCAAAGGTTGGAAACAAAGAAGAAGGTCAGTAGTTGGAAAACACAGTCTTGGTGACAGAAATGATGCTAGAGATCACATGATAGAATTTTGTCATATGAAGAAGCTATTATAACTAATACCACATAAATACAAAGGATTATACAAGACTACCATAAACCAGGGGCTGGGATTTAGCTCAGTTGGTAGAGCACCACTCTGTAGTCTCTGAGGTCCTGAGATCGACTCCCAGCACTGCAAAAATGGGGGAATGACATGGCAATACACTCCCAAGGCAATCCTGAAACAATCAGCCATTGAAAACCCTGTGAGGGTCACTACGAGTTGGACATGACTCAATGGCACCTAACAACAACAACAACCATAAACAATTATATACCAAAACGTGGTTAACCTAGAAGAAACTGATAAATTCCTAGCAACATAAAATCTAACTAGACTGAATAGAGAAAAACAGAAAATATGAGCAGATCAATTATGAGTAAAGAGATTGAATTATGGATTCAATAATTTAAAAAAATCCCATCAAATATAACTCCAGGACCAAATAGCTTCATGGCAAAATTCTACCAATTTTTTTTTTTTTTCAGTACTTAGGAGTTGAACTCAGGGCTTTGCTCATTCTAGGCAAGTGCTCTGTCACTGAGCTGCACTCCCAGCCTCTTTTCTTTTTGAGACAGGACTTCAATAAATTGTGCAAACCTGCTCTGGCCTCGATCCCATCCGATCTCAGAAGCTAAGCAGAGTCGCGCCTGGTTAGTACTTGGATGTGAGACAGCCTGGAATCACCAGGTGCTGTAGGCTTGGGAGAAGGACTCAGCAGCCCACTCCCAAAAACCAATCAGCCATTGAACACCCTCTGAATAGCAGAGAAGCACTGACAGTAGTGTTTCTCCTGTTGTACACAGGGTCTCTGTGAGTTGGACACAGACTTGACGGTACCTAACAACATAGTCATTGCAGCATTATCCACAATAGCTAGAATATGGAAGCAATTTGGCTATCCATCGTCAGATGAAATGTAGTGTGTAAATATACATGGTAGATTACTATTCAGCCTTTAAAAATAGGGAAATCCTGTTATTCGCAACACAAATGAACCTGAAGACATTATGGTAAAAGACAGAGAAAGACAAATATGGCATAGTCTCACTCATTTGTAGAATCTAAAAATGTTTAAGTCATATAAAAAGAATAGGATGGTAGTACTAGAGGCTAGGCTGGAGGTATGGATCAGAAAAATGGACATAGTAGTTTGTGGGGCATCGCCCTGGCACTGGACTTACTCTGGCCACAAGTGGGAACCAGCCACCAAAGACCCGCTGTCTGGTGAGGGGGAGCCGAGCACCCAAGAGTGGTGCAGCCAGGAAAGGAGGTTTATTCCCATGGCTGCTCTGAGAAGCCTTGAGAAAGGCAGGCTCAGAGGTGTATGCCCACAGTGGCTCCTTGCTTCTTTCTTCTCAGTGAAGATGCCAATTCCAAGTACTCTGTTCCAACAGCTCTTTATTGTTTCATCTGTGCAGGTTGATGGAATGGACCCAGACTGCTTCGTGTACCACCATTATATACTCTCCAGGGTCTAGCCAGGGACCAATCAGAGGCAGTCACCCCATTCAGGTTTTGATCAATCAGGGGGGATATGCAAATTTGGTTTTGTAAAGGTAGCCTATCAGGGATGGTTTCTGAACAGTCCAATCAGGAGCTGTTCGGTGGTTTGGAAACAGCCAATTGGTGTCAAGGGGTCTGAGGAGAGGGATTAGACGCCAGCGCCATCTTTGGGAGCTCGAGGACCCTGAGTTCCCAGATGTAGGGCAAAGGTGATTCCCCAGGGGAACAAGCCTCAGACCTCCAAGGGGGCCTAGATAGGCCCTGGGGCAAACTGCCTCTCTGGGCAGTGCCCTACAGTAGTTAAGGAGTACAAAGTTTCAGCTAAACAGGAGACATAAGATTTTAGTGACCACACAGAATAGTGATTATAATAAATGACAATGCACTGTGTTTCAAAATTGCTAAGAATAGGTTTTTAATGTTTTTACCACAATAAAATGATAAGTATGTGAAGTGATAGATTTATTAATCAGCCTAATTTAATCAGTCCACATTATAAGCACATGTCAAAGCATTACAGTGTAACCTTTAATTATTATTTGTCAATGAACGGGTATTTGAGAGTTGTGGGGTGAGTACTTAGAAAACAGAGAGGAGGTAAGAATGGTACTTATGTCCTGCCCTGACCAGAGGGGCAAGAAAAGGCAATTCAAAGCAGAAGGGGCACTTTTCTTAAAATACTGAGAAAGACTTGAGGCACAGGCAGTGATATTTTTGGGTCTGGGGACAGCTTTTAACACAGTGATGAAGGAGACACCCTCTCCCCATTTCAGCTAGATACCCAGTATCTATAGGCAGGATTTCAAGGGTCCAGAGGCTGTTTTGTCTATAAAAGGAGTTGGAGTGTGAGAGCCCCCGAGGCAGCCTTCTCCAGGCTGGCAGTAACAGCAGGTAATTCTGCACAGCATGGAACATGAAAGGACAACCTCCAGTGGGGGATAGAATGTCCTGGTGTCCTGCAGTAATCGGGTAGGTGATATCAGTAGGAACTTCTATGTTTTTGATGAACGTTTGACCTCATTTGTTTCCAGAGGTTAGTATGGCCTTGAGACATCAGGGTATGTGATATCAACAGTGTACATGTTTTATTTTTTAAACAGGAGGAAGAAGATTCAATTACATAACGTGCTTACTTATTTCACATTGTTAGTGTATATATTCCACATGAGTCACTTTTCCAAATAATTGAAACATCCCTTTAAGATTTAAAACATTTTAATCTTTCTAATTGAAAGCCTGCCAAAATACACTATATACTTCCCTATCTCTTAAGCAAAGGGAAAAATGAGTTTAATTATGCCTAAGTGCCTCCAAGTTATTGTGAGCATTGATTGCTTTTTGTGCCATAACATGGTGAGGCCCTCAGGGTCCGACATATGCCTTGAGCTGTCCTCTCCTGAGGAAAATGGGGCCTGGGCTGCTGTGCTGAGGTCTTGGGCTCACCTTTGGCCATTTTCTCTATTCTCTCATTATTAGACTGCCAACAGACATTCCTTGCTTCTCTCAGGAAGAAAGTTTCTAGGCATCTACTTCACTTTCATCATATTTTTAATTTGATATTTCATCCACTTTGGATTTAGAAATCATGTCTCATGAAAATTCTGGCTAAAAAAAAAGAGAGAGAGAGAGAGAGAGATCCTAACTTATGATAGAGGGTTAGAATTTGCCTGGGAATGAAGGGCAAATCTTTAAGCGTTATTTTGTCTATTTGGAAGCATTTTAAATTAAATTTTGGTTTTGGCTGTCCAAATTGTAGTTCCAGGATGGGGGACATCTAGAGAAGCAGTTTTTAGTACATATAGTATACATACAATTGGGATACAGTGAGGGCAAGATATGGGCTTTGCCCTCCCGCATAGCTCCCATCAACATTATCCTATTCATTTTATGGAAATTGTAGTTAATATTCTGAATTAATTAAATTGTATAATTAGTTTCAAAAGCATAACTGATGCTGCAAAAATTAATAATGCATAAAACTGGTTATGGAAATTTAAAGTTTTAGGGCCTTAGATGGAATACAAACATGAATTTAGTATGAAGAAATGAAAGAAAAGTTTTGTTAGAGTCATTTGCTTTATTACAAAGAAAAACAACTATAGCACCATTTAAACACTGTATCATTCATTACGTGGAATACTTCCCAGCAAACTAATTTAAGGTGGACTCTAGACGCTATAAATATCAAAAGAGTATGTGACTGTCACCCTCCTCCCCCTACTGCCTACTTTCCTTTGGAAGATCAGCAAGCTTAGTAAAACCAGATTCCTAAAATAAACGTTATCATATATAGAGAAGATTGGAAATCACAAATGATGTGAGCAACTTCCCTTGATTATGACAGGAAGCCTGCATATGTAATCGTTATAGTGAATAAACATCTTCAATTTCTAGTATTATATCATCCAATTCCAGGAAAACATTATCATAATATCAAAGAGAGGAGAAAGCAAATAGCCATCAGAACTATCTGGCAACGAGAAATGCTAAGTTTTCTTTGTCTTGAGTTGGGACAGCCTGCCTTTGTGAGAAAAGCTGATGTCAGTGGTTCAGCATTCAAATTTCAGTGCCTAAGTGACCTCAGGCAAGTGACTACATTTCTCTGAACCTCAGTCCTTCTGAGCATCATGCCTTAGAAATTGTCCCTTCCTTTCCATGGATGGTATAAAATTTAAATTAGAAGAAGTACATTTAGCAAGTCCCTCCACTCTACATCCTCTCTATTTAGGAGGAGTGGTCCTATGCTTATAGTCTGCTGGTCCTCATTTCCAACCATGACTTCTCCTCCACACTTTTTGACACAAGGATCAACTAGCTCAGGCTAGCTTTGAACTCATGATCTCCTGTTCCAGCCTCCCAAGAAGTAGGGATTACAGGTGTGATCCAGCCTGCCTAGCTGCCAGGGCTCCTCTCTTGGACATCTTGTCTTTATAAGAACATCTTATCCATCCAACCAGAAGCTAGTGATTGTCTGACTTCTCTTTCCTTCACCCACAGCTTTGAACACCTCCCCACCTCCAGCTGGTGTCTAAGTTAGGGGTCAGATGCATCTGCTTTGACATTACCAGGTCTGCATGTACTTCATGGTGTGTACTTAACCCATGCAGAGAATGCTCAATAGGCTAAAACTGTCTTGAGGGAAGGACTTTAGTTTTTCTCTCTGGAAATGACATCTATGGAACTAAAGAGAAATAAAAGCATAAAAGCCCAATAAACAACTCAGTTTAACCTCAGGTGGACATGATGCTCCAGTCTTAGTCATCTATCCTTTTGAAAGACTGAGAGGGACTTGGATGCCTGGTCAAGCTGGCAGCATTAGCATCATTTAGGATAGATTTTCTTCCAGAAGATTCCTTAGATCTTTAAGCAAACATACTTCTGCTGATCTATCTCACCTTGCTGGATATGTCCAGATGCAGCTGAATACTGAAGTCCTAAACATTTTGGGATCAATCTGAACACACTAACTCAATTGATTATAATGACAGAGGAATACGCATCATAGTAAGTTTACATTTCTGGTTAACTAATAACAGGCAGAACTTCTTTTGTATTAAAACCTTTTTATGCTTGTGATCTTACCAATCTTCACAAAGGGCAGTTTTTGCTTTATATTTTTTAAGGTGAGTTGTCAGTTGCATATAAATTTGTAATTGTTATAGCTTCTTGATTATTTAGCCTTTTATTAACATCTTTTTATTCTTTTTTGTTGTTGTTGTTTTTTGTTTTTACAGTATTGAGGGTTGAACCCAAGGCCTTGTGCTTGCATGCTTTGCAAGTGCTGTACCACTGAGCTGCACCCCCAGCCCATTTTTTTAGTTTTTGAGACAGGGTCTGGCTAAATTAGACAGACTGCCTGTGGTCTCAAACTTGGGATCCTCCTGCCTCTGCCTCCTGAGTCACTGGGATTATAGGCGTGTGCCACTGAGCCCGGCTATTTTTATTCTTTTTAATTTTAAATTCCATTCTTTCTGAAAACATTATTTCTGAACTAACTTCCTTCTAAAGGAAATAATTGATGTTTCCTTCTAGAACTTCCATTTTTATTTTTTACTTTTAAATCTTTGAGCCTTTGAGAACTGGTCTCGGTCTAGATTTGAGGTCTAGAACCAATTTTTAAAATTGGATAAATTGATGTAATATAAATTAAATATAATTTTAACATAAAGTAAATTAACTTACATTTCTATTTAATATTTAAATTAAATAAAGTATACCTAATATAATTACTAATATGTACACAATATAGTTTTTGAAATATATTTACATCCATACCTACACATATTTGTTTTATACATTCTCTCTTTCCTTCTTATGTGCTGCTTACTAGTTTTGTAGTTACTCCACCCTACCTCCTAACTCATGGCCTGTAGCCAGATCTTATGATGGTAGTTAGGGATTCCTGTAATATTAGAATAATCCAGGAAGTGGTTTCACACACTTCCTGGTTACGAGGTAGTGTCTTTGTCTTCCTACCTGGCTAAATTCTCAACTTCCTATAAAGCTATAACCCCAGGCAGCAATTAGGCAGCAATTTTACTCAGCCTTTATTGTGTGGGAGTGTGAAATGACACGGGTACAAATTTGTTCATTGTGATACTGTGAAAGAGTCTGTTTGTAAATAGCCCATGTCCAGCAAGAGAGGATTGGTTGAGTAAACCATGGTTCATGCACACATCGAATTACACACAGCATAAAATAGAATTACAATTTCTATGTCCTGATGTGGAGCAATCTCCTGTATGTACCATTAAGTGGAAAGAGCAAGGTTCAGAACGGTGTATGTGGTATGCTATCCTTCAGTGTAAGAAAGAGAAAAGAGTAAGAAAAAACATATGTATTCCTGTTTACAAGATGAGATGTCAGAAAAATACAGAACAGACTAATAAAAATGTTTCCTAAAAGGGAGGTGAAATGGAGAATGGGATAAAAATGAGACCTGTCTATATTATAAAATGCTATAGTTCTGATTTTTAATTAATTTAAGGTATATCTATTAAGTGAAATTATAGAGAACCAATGAATTAAAAAAAAAAGGGTGTGTGTGTGTGTCTGTTGTGGGGGGCAGGAATATTTCTAACCCAGAGGCTGTTCTGGTATTTCCTGTTCATGGTGCTAAAATCCCAGGCACAACCTGATTCTGGGCCACAACTCCACAGGCCCAAAGTGGCAGAGGTATTGCTGGCTTGCATTTGTGCTTTTCTTGGTTCATGGAAATTATTATTGCTCTCAGCTCATTTCCTTTTTAATTTTCTCTTTTTATATTTTATCTTTCATTGCTGTGCATTTGGAGTAGAAGAAATATTTAGATGTGCGAATCTACGGTGTCAATGGAAATCCTTTTCCTTAATATTGAAAACCCTTTTAAAATTGCTCTTTTCCTACCTTAAAAAAACCCAGTACATGCATAATTACTAACCATTTCTTAGCTAATAAAATGTTTTAGAATAACATTTCTAAACCATCATTTTCAGTATATAATGCGGTATTTTACAGAATTTAAAATGTCATTGGTTGTAAGATACACCATTATTTCATGTACTATTAAAAATTGCTGCCAATTAAACTATGACATACTTTAAAAAAATCCATCCCCTTCTACAATGCATCTTCATATAAGATATTAAAATGTGAAAAATGCATATCTTAGAGTAGATAAAATATATGTATATATAGGCTTAGAATTATATTTGTGCTGATCTAAGGGTGTTCCAAAAATCCAAAGGAAATGTTTTGTCTACTGTAATGCTAAGTATAGGTATTCCATAGCTGCTTGTGATTGAATAAAGACTTTTTACATGGTATTGGATGTTTTTATTATTGTTTTTAGGTGTTGTCAAGTCGTGTCTGACTTGTAGCAACCTTCATAAGGGTTTTCTTTCTTTCTTTTTTCTTTTTTTGCGGTACTGGAGGTTGAATCCAGGGCCTTGCGCCTGCGTGCTTTGCAAGTGATGGACCACTGAGCTGTGCCCCCAGCCCATTTTTTTTTACTTTTTGAGACAGGGTCTCATTAAGTTATGCAGGCTGCCTCTGGTCTCAAAGTTGTGATCATCCTGCCTCCACCTCCCAAGCTGCTGGGATTACAGGTGTGCACCACCACACCCAGTGCCATAAGGGTTTTCAATGACTGTTTCAGGATTGCTTCAGGAGTAGGCTGCCACATCCTTCTCCCATTTTTTGTGGTGTTGGGGATTAAATCCAGGGCATCAGAGAGCACCGAATAGCACTCTACCAACTGAGCTAACCCCCAGGCCACATGGTATTGGATAGTCACTATAATATACATGGAAGTATACAAAAAATTTTGTTTTAAAAATGTTAAGCATAGACTATGTCCAGGCCTTGTATCACAACATTAAAAAATGCCATGTCCAGGTCCACTCATGATGGGTAGACAGAGTCCCCACATGAGGAAGAGTATGTTTAAAAAAGCCATCGGAGGGAAAGTCTACCAAAAGGGGAAGAATACCTCCAAAAAGAGGGTCTCTTCATGGAAAGGGACTTGGAGTCTCGTCTTTTCTTTTTCTTAAGTTTGAATTGGTCACTGTTTTCTTCATATTGTAGATTTCTGGGAGATATTAATGAAAAACATGTAATAGATGTAAGTATATAATCTCCTGGCTCTGTGAGCAGTGCTCACTCAGATTGGGAGTTGACAAACCCCCCTAGTAGGCTTTCAAAGGGAAATTCTTGAATGACTTCCAACAGCGCAAACTCCTTGAGTCAACACAAACAAAAGCCTTTGTACCAACAGCCCTACAGTAAACAAATCATTCTGATAAGATAAAGCACCCATTTTTCATAACAAATGGACTCAGTGAGGTGACACACAGGTAACAATTAACCACCCCTAATTTCTGCATAAAGTTAGGATAGTTAATTGATTTAGACACAGGATGTGTAGGTGCTCAGGTCATCTTGGTTTATCTCTTTGAAGTAAGCACAATTTGTTTCTAAGTTCATCTTCCACTTTGATCAACACCTGACACTCATGTGATAATTTAATCAAGTGATTCTTGACAAAACCTTGATGTACTCCATCAATGCTACCAATTTCCTTGTCTTTTTTCTGACCTTTCATAAGATTTAGTGAATTATAGTTCTGTATAAAAGGCTGAGTTATCTGAGAAATAAATGGAACAGATTCACACTGCCTTCGAGCTGCTGTGTCTGTTACCCATTGCCGACCCCTCTTCTGCCTTCGGGAACCCCTGGATCTTAGGCTACAGCTGATCTGCAACAAACAAACAAACAAACAAACAAACAACAACAACAACAAAGAATATACAGTGCAGGCCTTGCATAATTTATACTCCAGTGAAGGGACAGAGGTAATGTTTGATGATCAGAAGAGAGATCAGGACTGAAGGTGTACATTTTGGGGTTGTCTTCAGAGAGATAACAGTTGAAATTGTAGGGATAGATGATGACACCAATCAGGCTTGCAACATGAAAAGAGAGACAAGGGGAGACCCTAGGAGAATTCTTGTATTAGATGGCATGAAGAGAATCCATGAAAAAAATCAAGACATATTTAGAGAAATAAGAGAAGAAATTGGAGAGCAATTTGTCACTGCAACTACAGGCAGAGACGGTTTTAAGAGGGAAGGAATGATCAACATTTTCAAGTTGTCCAGAAACAGGCCAAGATGAAGAGTGAAGATGTCATCATATTTGACAGGAAGTCAGCAGTGACTTCCATCAGTGACTTCCAGGAAAATGACTGGAGCAGATGTCAGACCATAGTTGTTGCCTAGTAAACGTAGGGAGAGTTTATAGAGAAAAAGCTTATGACGAAGGATAGGAGGAGGCAGAAAAAAATCAGGAAGGGCAGAAACAGAATCAATCAATGCAAGGGAAAAAACAGGCTCCTCAACACACGGAAACCAAGTGAAGGTAGGAGGAAGGCAGGCTGGGAAGGCAGCTGGCATCAAGGCTGGGAGAAGATCCAAGGGAGGAAAAGTAGAGAAGACACAGAATCAGACAATCTTTGGTTCAGTTCTTAGCTCTGCCCCCTGTTGTGTGTGCTTAGGTATATTACTTAACCTCAAGAAAGAATCCTCAGAAAGAAGAGACCCTCCCAAAACATTCCTATAGTAAATATGGTAAATTTCTAAGAGGTTTTTCTTATGATTTTAATAGAGGCTGGTAAGTCCAAAGCACAATTCTAGAAAAGAATCCTACAGAGAGACAAAATGATGAGTTTTAAGTGCATGGTTTTCTGACAGTTTGGCTTTTAAGATTATCTAGAGGTAAAACAGCAAATGGACTTCATGTTGCATTCCAATGGCAAGGAGATTCCAATGGCTGTCTGAAGCAATGGTTGGAAAGAATTGAACTTGAGCAAGAGTCTAGGCTCAGCATAAGAAGGGGTTATGGATTAAAACTAGCCATGGGCTTGGAAGGGATAGTAGAAAAAGCCATGTCATGGTACGTTTTCTAAAATCGATCATATGCTAGTCCATAAGAACTCCCTCAACAAGTTCAAGAAAATAGAAATAATTTCATGTTCCTTATCAGATCATAATGTGATAAAATTGGAGCTCAAGAGCATGAATAATTCCAGAAACTTTATAAACTCATGGAGACTGCATAATTCACTACTGAATGACCCAGGGATTGTTGATGAAATCAAATTGGAATTTAAAAAATTCCTACAATCAAATGATGATGAAAACACATCATACCAAAACGTATGGGATACAGCAAAGGCAGTTTTAAGAGGGAAGTTTATAGCATTAAGTGCCTTCATCAATAAAATAAAGATGAGACAAATAAATGACCTAATGACACAGTTTAAGACACTAGAAATCCAACAAAAAAAAACCCTAAATGGAACATAGAGAGGGAAATTACAAAAATAAAGGGAGAAATATCTCAATTAGAATCTAAAGATATAATTCAAAAAATTAATAAGACTAAGAGCTGGTTCTTTGAAAAGTTTAATAAAATAGACACCCCTCTGGCTAACCTCATCAAAAAGAAAAAGGAAAAATCTAACATAGTACGGATTATGAAAGACAATGGATCCATAACCACTGACTCCAACGAAATACAGAAAATTGTCAGGGATTACTATGAGAGACTGTATTCCATAAAATATGAAAATGCAGAAGAAATGGACAAATTTGTTAACACGTATGACCTACCAAAACTATCCCCAGAAGACATAACTGACCTAAACAAGCCCATTACCTATACAGAAATAGAAAAGGTAATTAAAAGTCTCCCAACAATGAAGAGCCCAGGTCCTGATGGATTCACGGCAGAATTCTACCAAACTTTTAAAGAAGATATAATACCTGTCTTCCTCAAATTATTCCAAAGAATAGAAAAGGAGGGAACACTCCCAAATACATTCTATGAAGCTACCATCACCCTGATACCTAAACCACAAAAAGATTCATCTAAGATAGAGAATTATAGACCCATCTCCCTTATGAATCTAGATGTAAAAATATTTAATAAAATTCTGGCAAACAGAATCCAGCAGCATATGAAAAAGATTATTCACCATGACCGAGTGGGATTTATACCACAGATGCAAGGCTGGTTTAACATATGGAAATCAATTAATGGAATCCAACATATCAAGAAACTGACAAACAAAAACCACATGATCATCTCAATTGATGCTGAAAAGGCCTTCGATAAAGTGCAACACCTTTTCATGATAAAAACACTGGAGAAAATAGGTATAACAGGCAAACACCTTAATTTCATAAAAGCCATTTATGACAAACCTACAGCCAACATTATATTAAATAGAGAAAAACTAAAACCATTTCCTCTTAGATCTGGAACAAGACAAGGATGTCCTCTCTCTCCTATTCTATTCAACATAGTAATTGAAGTTCTGGCCAGGGCAATCAGACAAGAGAAAGAAATCAAAGGGATACAGATTGGCAAGGAAGAGGTCAAATTATCATTATTTGCAGATGATATGATTTTATACT
>VMDO01004915.1:7263-118461 GCA_007922755.1 Pedetes capensis
CAGATCTCGGAAGCTAAGCAGGGTCGGGCCTGGTTAGTACCTGGATGGGAGACCGCCTGGGAACACCAGAAGCTGTAGGCTGGGAGAAGGACCTGGCAACCCCCTCCCAAAAATCAATCTGCCATTGAAAACCCTATGAACAGCAGAGAAGCACTGACAATAGTGTTTCCCCTGTTGTACAGAGGGTCGCTATGAGTCGCATACCGACTCGATGGCATCTAACAACAACAATAACAACAATTGTTGAAAAACAATAAGTCCATTGAGCTGTTCTCTTCTTCAGGATAGACAAAAACAGCATGCTATTGTTAATACTCTCTTAACTTTCTTTTTATACTACTATATTTTATAATATTCTGAAAAGAAACATTTTCCTGAACTGCAGCTCATTAATTCATCTGTTATTCAACAAAAATATATTGACTTTGTGCTCTATGCAAGGCACTCTGTTACATGCTATTTTAATTACACTGCTTTTAAATTCAAACATTTTCAGATTAATTTTTCGATTTTTTTTCATTTATGCTTAATATATAAATACAATTGCTATACAACATAAATACTAACTCTTAAACTCCAGAGTATTCTAGAGACTGATCTCAATCTTTATTTCCTTCCTTTCCCTTCTTGTATTCTAGCTAGACAGAAGTAATTCTTTCTTAGACATGGGTTCCTAATTTTTTTATCTTTGTTCAATCTTCCCTCTGAGGACCTTTTCAAGCATTTTATTACATCCATGTCCTATCAGCTGAGGCATAATTGAAACATTACATGGCAGCTTTTTATGATTTTCCAATCCGTATCTTCTTGTATCCTCTTAGTCAAGGAGACCTTACATACTATGAGTGCTGGTAAAGCTTTATCTACATTCTTACTAAGTTGCTTGGTCACTAAATAATAGCCACTTAACTTTGTGACTATCACTGTCTTATAACTGGAATAGGGTCAGGACAGAGAAGAAAATACAATTTAGTCTCTGAAACTAAGAAAATCAGGCCTAATGGGAAGATTGACAAGTAAATAAAAGACTAACACACAGTGTGGTAGAGAAGTATCAGGCTAATGGTCAGAACCTCAACAGGTTGACCTGGCAAAAAACTAAAGACTGAAATAGGGAAGGTAAAAGAGGTGAAGCTGGAGGGATGGGCTGCAAAGGGAGGGTGCCAATGCCAACTTACTGACAAAGTAGATACATGTGTCATGACACAAACTGTTGGATCCTTTGCAATCTCTCTTCCTCACATCACACTGCTACCAATTCCCTCTTATTACCTGATAAATGAGTTTCTCCCTCACTACTTTGGAGGCAGTATTCTTATAGGAAGGATTCTCTCCTATAAGCTATTTCTCAACCTTAACTGTCTCTCTTTTGAATCTATCAAAATTAAAGTTTCCATGTGCTATAATATGGTATAGAACCAAAAAGAATAAGAATTATGTGAATATAGAGGAGAATTTTCCAATCTAAAGATTCTAGAAATTAGATCAAATAAGATGAGGTGGAAAAATGAGACTCAGATTACACAGTTACTTCACCACACTAATCAAGAAGCCTCAGTGGGAAGCAATTTTAATTTTCAGGATAGATTCAAATTTGTAAGAAATCAAAAAATTTTAATTTTATTTCCAAATGGAAGTTTTGTTGTGTGCTGAATAAACCTTCCTCCTAATCATTTTAAAAGTGTCACATCCAGGAGAAAACTAAATGAATGGTACTTCATAAAATCAATAGTTATAATATTTTCTCCATGGTAAGAAATATTTGAAATCAATGATTCAATCATAAAATACCATGATTAAAATTACTTATGAAATCATGCATAACAAATTATAAATTCTGTTAAAAGTGCAAGTAAAATAGAATATGTAGAAATTAAAAATATGGCAATAAGAAATTACTTTAAATATGTAGTAAAACACATATGGAGCTGAAAATTTCATAAAAACTTAATTCCAGTCCTGCTTTGTTTATCAGGATCATTTAACTTCTCTTGACCACCATTTTTATACAATAAAAGGACTGAAACAGAGCAGTGGTCCTGAAAAAATAACAAAATGTACTTACATGAATAGTCTATTTCCATCTGAAATTTTGGTACCTCAGTAAGAATTACACACACAGATTTTTTATTACTTTCCTTATCTTGGTCTCTTCAGGAAAGCTACGTCTGTTTCATCTTTTTCTTTTAACGTCTGTGGTTTAATAAATTAAGATGACACAAATTTTCAGTGTTTCAGATTGTTAACATCTCTTTATTTCATTTTCCAAGATTACTTTTTTGAGTAAAAGAAAAGAATCCTGACATATTATGCTTTCATTTAGCAAATTCAAATACCATAATTAATTTCTGAGGAACTTTGGGATTGTAATTCTGAGTGCTCTATAAATTCAGGCTTTATAAAATATTGAGTGCTGGTCAATGGCAAAGAATGGTCTCTGTGATTTCTTAAACACAAAGAAACCCCCCAAATGTTATAACATATTTCAGACAGTAGAAACTTCAAGTAAAATTATTTTCAGTCTTCATATGTAGGAACCAGAAAATATTCATTAACTATATATGGTATTACCACCATATACGTCAATGCTTATCATGTGAACCATCTTGCACAGGATAAAGAATATTTTAACTTCTACTGTAAAAGGGTATTGAGAACTTCTTACTTTTGTGTAATTCATATATATATATATATGTGTATACATGTATATATGTATATATGTATACATGCATATATATGTATACATGCATATATATGTATATATGTATACATGTACACACATACACACACATATAAACATTTTTAAGTGGAAAATTTGAAAATAATTATTGCCCAAACTTTTCTCATTGCATGCCATGATATTGGCATCTCTAAGCCACATTATTCTTAAAGTACTATAATTAGTTCAAGGATATGGTTGTTGTCAAGGTGAAGTAAAGGAAATTAAATAATTTGGTTCTTCCAGAATAAAAAAAAATCATTAATCTAATAAAGACACATTCACTAGAAGTTAAAAAAGATAGTTCCATAGCCACTATCTTCATTTCAAATGTGTAACTTATAAATATAAATGATAAATTCAGAGTATGGTTAAGATGTCACATTGAAGACAAAGGTGTGCCTAACTCACCCCATGATATAACCTGTCACATCATATGCTTGTAAAAGCTGAACAGTGAATATGGGAGACAGGAGAATTGATGCTTTTAAAATATGCTGCTGGAGATGAATATTGAATATACCATGGACTGCCAAAAAAACCAGTAAATTTGTCCCAGAAGAAGTACAACCAGAGTGCTCCTTGGAAGCAAGAAAGGCTAGACTGCATCTTATGTACTTTGGACATGTTGTCGGGATGGACCAATCCCTGGAGAAGGACATCATGTTTGGGAGGGTGGCTGGTCAATGAAAAAAAGGAAGACCCCTGATTACATGGATTGATGCAGTGGCTGCAACAATGGGCTTAAACATAAAAAAGCTCATGTGCCTGGCAGAGCATCAGGTAATGACTCATTCTATTGTACAATGAGTAGGACCTGACTTGATGGAAAATAACAACTTCCTACAAGGCAAAAACAATGGAAGGATCATATAAAAAGTTATTTAATTCAGCTTTCCTAAGAGAAGGTATGTTTAAAAACCAATGCACACTACATTTCAAAATTCTTCAGTATCATATATAATTAGTAACATTAAAAATACTCATTAGTGTAAGTGACAATACCCACTAAGATATTAATCCAAGATGATTTCATTCTAATAACAAAATTGACTTTAAAAAGATGTTAATTTTCAAAGAATATGGAATTTAAAAGTTTTACAACTTAACTTTCTGGTTAAAAGAAGCCTTCAGAAACCAGGCATCAAGGCATACACCTGTAATCCCAGCCACTCAGGATGCTGAGGGAAGAAAATTATGAATTGAAGACCAGAGGCAGTCTGTGCAACTATGTGAGACCTTGTATCAAAATTAAAAGTAAAAATTGGGCTAAGGATACAGATCAGTGGCACTTGACTAGCATGCATGAGCTTTGGGCTCAACATCCCAATGTTAAAAAAAAAAATGTGGAGGGATTAGGAATGTTGTGTAGCTCAATAGTAGAGAATTTACCTTGAGGTCCTGGGTTCAATTCCTAGCACCAGAGGGGTAAATAGAAAAAAAGATAAAATTAAAAAAAATAATTAAACAATAAAGGGAAAAAGAACAAAGAAAAAAGAAGAAAGAAAGAAAGAAAGCAAGAGTGAGGAAAAATGTCTTTGGATCAATATTGGTTGAGCTTGAATCTGACTCTGACATTTCCACTTTGATGCCCACTGAAATGCCTATGTCAACCACCCAGATGCTCTTGTACTCATCAGAAAAATATGATGATTATAGCACCTGGTCCCTAAGGTGACAGGAGCAGAAGAGACTGTATGGATAAACACTTAGGATGGTACTTGGCAGATGGTAGTTGCTATAAACTATTTGCTGTTATTTTTATTATATTTTATTTTCATGGTCAATGAATAGTTTTATATTTAGGTTACAATAACATTTACAAAGACACAAAATGCTTACCATACAAATAAAAATGAAATTTAAAGTAGATTTGCATTTCATTATTAGTTGTTGTTGTTGTTGTTGTTGTTGTTGTTAGGTGCCATCGAGTCGGTATGCGACTCATAGCGACCCTCTGTACAACAGGGGAAACACTACTGTCAGTGCTTCTCTGCTGTTCATAGGGTTTTCAATGGCAGATTGATTTTTGGGAGGCGGTTGGCAGATCCTTTTCCCAAGCCTACAACTTCCAGTCTTCCCAGGCGGTCTCCCATCCGCTTCCGAGATCTGACGGGATCGGATGCCACAGGCCTACGGCTGCAGGCTCATTATTAGTAAAGGTCAATTGTCTTATACAGTGGCATCCAATTTGCTTAGGTCACAGACTTTAAGATTCAAATCTTATTGATATCCTCTTTTATCTGTAACAAATATGTCATGTACATATCTTTGAAATCTATTTTAAGGGATTTGAAAACACTAGGTTAGTAATCTCTTATATAATTAGGAATGTTTAAGATTTGTATATGCCTTGAGCTTACTGTGATGAAATTAATCAGTAATTTCACATGTTAAATAAAAGTTCATCTTATTTTTGTGTCATTTCTGTATGTACATAGTTACTAATGTCACTGTGTTATACAAAGTAACATAAGTATTACCTTTTTCTTTCTTCATTAAACATCTTAAGAAATTTAAAATTAATTAAATAGTGTAAGTCCAGCACTTAGTACAAAGACTGCTCTGGCATGCTAATTAAAAGTTTAAATAAGTCTGGATCACAAAGCATCTTAACTGGAAAGTAACATTGATTGTCTCAGTCACTAAAGGATGACTATAGCACTCTTGAAGACATATTCAGAGCAATCTCATGTGAGATTTTTTTCTCCCAGTGAAATAATTCCTACTGAGAATAAACTATTTTACCTATAACTTTACTTTGCTGTGGTGGCAACAACAATGATTAAACTTTAATATAATTAGTGGTTTCTTTTGGCTACTAAAACTGAAATTTTTATCTTGTCACTTTAAAAAATCAGTATATGCAATGTAATAGAGTTTTGTTTCCAAGGTTAAGACAGGTGGGAGAAAATGGATCTATGAGAACAGAATACTCTTTACTCTTTACCTTGCTTATTTATACTTCTGGAACTTTGCCCCCTTTCAAGTCCCTTCTGAATATTACTGTGCTTTTCTTTTGTTGGAATAAAAATTGGTCAAAAGGAGTTTCCACTAAAACTTTATTTGCTACCACTTTTCTTTCCCAGCTATTGTCACCAAGGCAAACTTTTATAAACACTTTCTTATCTGTGTCCTACTTTGGGAAATAAAGTGAGTAAAGTGCTCAGTTTTATGCTCACATGTGAACTGAGTTTACCTGAGGGATTGAACTTTTAAATGGGAAAGAAAGAATGAAATCTATCTTTCAAGATTGTTCACCTTAAAATCTCATATTTTAAGTGTAGAATTTAGAGAGTATTGGCAAATGTCTACATCCCTCTGCCCACCCACAATTATCAAGATATAGAATGCTTCTATGGCTCCAATAAATTTCAGTGTGCTTGCTTGCTATCAGTCTTTTCTCTTATTCTTGGTCTCAGATAGCCCCTAATCTTTTCAGTATATTTTTATTTTTTCTAGAATTTAATGAGATCATAAAGTATAGAGTGTTTTATAAATATCTTCTCTATCATAACTCCTTTGAGATTCATCTTTATTTTTATATTCATTTGTCATATACTCTTTTTTGTTGCAAAGTAGTGTTCCACTGTTTAGATAATTCACTTGCTAGTGGATGGACATTTGGTTTGTTTCCAATTCTGATTTTTAGGAATAAAACTTTCACACAGACATCATGTATATTTGTTTTTGTACATTTCTTGTGAGACATTCTTAGAATTGTGCTTGCTGGGCTACATAGGAGAAGAATCTTTGTAGGAATCTGTCAACTGGTTTCTAAACACCTGTATTAATGTATTTCTCCCAGTTATGTATAGGTGTTCCATATCCTCACCAACATTTGTTGTTACTCTTTGTAATTTTAGTAATTATAGATGATGAATTGGGGCTGGGATTTAGCTCACTCAGTTGGTAGAGTGCTTGTTCCATGCATTCTGAGGCCCTGGGTTCCATTCTCAGCACTGTAAAAATCAGAGAAGGGCCTGGCAGCCCACTCCTGAAGTAATCAGCCATTGAAAACCCTATGGATAGCAGAGATGCACCATCAGATATAATACCTCTTTTGTTATGTTGTACATAGGTTTTCTGATTCAGACCCGACTCAAGGGCATCTAATAATGAGTAAGATGATGCATATCTTATTATTTTATTTTGCATTTTCTTAATGACTAATGACGTTGAATATATGCTCATGTACATATTTAATGCTCATATGTATTCTTTGGAGAAGTGGTGATCAAATCTTTTGCCTATTTTGTTAGTTTTCTTCCCTCTCAATTTCTCATTGTGTATGCACTTATATCCTTCTTCTTCCTTTTTTTTTTTTTTTGTTTGTTTTGACTGAGTCTTGTTATGTAGCTTAGGATAGGCTGGGACTTGAAATCCTCTTGAGTTGGCTAGGATTACAGGTGTGTGCCACCATGCCCAGCTATGTTGTTTATACTCTTTCAGAATTCTGTTTTCAAATCTATTATCATATTGAGATTTTAGGCATACTTTATTAATTCTATCTTTTAAAGTTCTAAAACTTTTAGTTTTAATGAAATTAAGTGTAGCACATTTGTCTTTTATAGTTTTTTTGTGTCTTACTTTATCTTTGGGCTAGAGTTTAACTCAGTTGATAGAGTGCTGCGCCTCACTGTCTGAGGACCCAGGTTCAATCCCCAGCACTACACAAATGGGAGAAGGATATGGCAATTTACTCCCTATGCAATCCTGGAACAATCAGCCACGGAAAACCCTGTGAGGGTTGTACGAGTCAGACCTGACTCAATGGTACCTAACAACAACATTTTATCTTTATTCTAATATCATAAAAACTTTCCTCTAGTTTTGTTTATTTTACGCTTATTGTTTTTAAATTTATGGATGATGATTCATCATGAGATTACTTCAAGTGCATTTTAAAAAATATGGCTATTATGTATTGAAGTATCCCTCCAAAATTCATATATTGAAATCTTACCTCCCAGCACCTTAGAATATAACCACATGTGGAGATAAGTCCTGCAAAGAGGTAATTAATCTAAAATAAAACCATTAAGGTTGGATGTAGTTCAACCTGATAGGTGACGCTCCAAGAAAATATTAGGACAGGGAAAGCAAGGCATGGTGGCACATGCCTGTAATCCCAGCGGCTCGGGAGGTGGAGGCAGGAGGATCGCAAGTTCCAGGCCAGAGGCAGTCTGAGTAATTTAGCAAGACCCTATCTCACAAAAGTAAAAATATGGGCTGGTGGTGTAGCTCAGTGGTCCAGCACTTGCAAAGCATTCAAGCACGAGACCCTGGGTTCAATCCCCAGTAACACACACACACACACACACACACACAAAGAGAGAGAGAGAGAGAGAGAGAGAGAGAGAGAGAGAGGGAGAGAGAGAGAGAGATTATGGCAGGGAGAGATACCAAGCATGAGCACTCAGGAGGAGAGGCCATTTGAGGACACAGCTATAAGAAGAAAGCCATCTATTAAGCCAAACAGAAGGCTCCGGAGAGCCTAAACCTGTCAATATCTTGAACTTGATTTGGAAGACTCTGAGACTGTGAGAAAATACGTTTCTGTTGTTTTAGGCTCTGAGTAGGTGGAAATCTGTTATGGAAGACCCAGCAAGCTAATAAAATGGCAATTCAATTGTTCTAACACAATTTGTTGAACAGTTCATTCTTTCACCATTGATTATTTTTGCTTTTTGTAGAAAATCAAATATAAGTGTAGAGATTCATTTCTATTGCAACGGTCTGTAAGTTTATCCTTTTATTGATGACATACCATCTTTATCATTATAGCTATACAGTAAATAATGAAAATATGGAGAGTATATCCTCCAACTTTTTATCTTCGTAGAATTATTTTGACTATCTAAGGTCATAGTATATAAATTGTAAAACTAGCTTCTTCAATCATATAAAATATTTGTTAAAATTTTGTTTGAAATTTGGAGAAAATATGTTAAAATATTGATGATTTTGTAGTTAGTATATGTAGATTTTGTTATTAAAACATAGTATATCAAATGTTTACAAAACAATTTCAAGTTGAAAGGTTTAGCCAATAGGTAGGATAAGATAGGACAGTATTTATTAGGATGCAACCTTGATATTGCACACTCTGAAATAGTTTTTCTTGGAATCCTAGTGAGTGAACTTTTGGTGCTTTAATCTAGTGCTGAAACTTTCTACTATTATCACTATGACTAAGTTTGAAATAGAAGGCATAAGCAAGTATCATATAGTAGTCTGCTTGAGCAAGTTGACACTTTATTTCTAGATAGAGTCATATCCCCAGCTCCAGAGAAATCTCAGTTAGGTGGTGAAAAATTTGTTTCAAAGTCATGAAAAGCTCAGTACATGTAAAATCTTTATCACTTCTTTGGTGAAAGATTAAAAGTAGCAAGATAGTTGAGGATCATGAAATATTTGTTAAGCAAATCTTTTAACTTGAGTGTAGACCTCAAAACAAAGAAAGGAACATAGAAAGAAAAGAATTTTGTATAATATTAAAAATCACTTCAAGTTTCTTAGGTTAAAAAAATACCTCCTTGTTATTTTTGTGGTTTCTGTATATCAGCAGTCCTGGTAAAGCATGGTTAGATCCTTAGCTCAGGGTCCAATGTAGGTCTAATCAGGATGTTACATCTATTTGCTTGTCTGGGGATGATTGTGCTTCCAAGGACATTCAGACTGTTGGTAGAATTTATTCACTTATGCTTGTGGGACAAAGGGTCTTGATTTCCAGCTAGTTATTGACTGAAGACTTGTGTTAGCTCCTAGGTGATACCCATAGATTGTAGGCACATGGAGTTTTCCCAGTGTGGTCCTCTTTCTTTAGCACACCAGCCCAGAAAATTCTCAAGTGTGAGTCTGCTACAAAGGAGTTTAATGTAACATAATCATGGTAGAACAAAACAAGGAATCCAACACAGGAGAGGTGCAAAGGGTATTTCTTCATAGTAATTTCAGCACCCCTACAACTGTACATCTAACATGGACTAACACAAGTACAGTCCAAAACTGTCTACGAAGAAAAAAAATACTCCAGTAGGGGTACCTCCATGAAAAAAGATCAGTTACTTGATGTGTTTGGCACAATGAAAAGGCAAAACAAAGAAAGTAAAATTATTCAAATGAAAATGAAAATTGCATAAGAGAGTAAATAATGATAAGTAATGAATTTATCGGGCTGGGATTTAGCTCAGTTGGTAGAGTACTGCGCTGTAGTCTCTGAGGTCCCGAGTTCAAGTCCCAGCACCGCAAAAATGGGAGAAGGGCCTGGCAATCCACTTCCAAGGCAATCCCAAAACAGTCAGCCATTGAAAACCCTATGAGGGTCGCTATGAGTCGGATACCGACTCGACAGCACCTAACAACAACAACAACAACAATGAACTTAGCAAACTATAGTAAAATTGTTATGGAGGTCAGGCAGAGATGTGTATGAATGTGCTTGGATTGGAGTAGAAAAATGGTCATCTAAATTTTTATATTCATAGTAGGGAATCAATGTAGGAGTATATGGAAAATGGCAGTATAAGGATATTAGTTAAGAACACGGCATTTAATTCATTGCCTTTGGTAAGTAAACAAGGATATATGTATGAACAGCAAAGTGTACTGTTTTGAGTTATACACTTCTTACATTATTTGATCTTGAACAATTATGTTCTGTATAATCCTGATAATAGGATGATCAAACATTTCAAAGGGTAACATGATTAAGAACCAATGGTCCTGAAGGACAAAGTGGAAGTTGCCTTGAAAGCCTTGGCAAAACACAAGCCTCCAGAAATTGATGGAATATCAATTGAGTCATTTCAACAAACAGATGCAGCACTGGAGATGCTCACTTAGCTGTATCAAGAGATTTAGAAAACAGCTACCTGGCCAACTTATTGAAAAAGACCAATTTTTGTGCCTATTATCAATAAAGGCGACCCAACCAAATGTGGAAGCTATTAGAATGATATCATTAGTAACAGACATAAATAAGATTTTACTAAAGATAATTGAAAATGACTGCAGCAGTATACTGATAGGGAACTGCCAGGAAATCAAGCAGGATTCAGAAAAGGATGTGGAATCAAGGACATCATTACTGTTGGGTTCTTCCTGGGGTTTCTCTCTCTCTGCATTGTGGGTGGAAGCAAGAGATGAGTGCCCCAATGCTGCACCTGGTGGTGAGGCAGTGGCTGGAGAACAGAGTGGCACACACAGGAAAGAAGGACAGGGGTTTATTCACAAAGGAGGGGAAAGGAATGGAGGATTAGGGAGAGAGGAAAGGGGAGTGGAGAAGGGAAGTGCTCAGCTGCTCTCTCTGCCTCTGGGGCAGAGACTCCGGGTGTTGTTGCTCCCACCTTTTGCCACTTCAAAGGCCTTGAGCTTGACTCCCAGAGTCTTGCCTCGTGAAGCTGTAGGTCCCTCTAGGATATCTGGCATTATAGAGGTCGGGGGATAGAGGTGGCAGGCAGGTTGAAGTATGATGAAGGTTGGAGGAAGGCTGAAGGCTAGGCTAGGCAGACGAGTAAATGGGACTTGAGATCCTTAGGAACTGCAAGGATCCAGTGAGCTTATCTTGGATGGTGTTCAGAATGGCTGCTGAACTGTGAGCTCCGGAGTTTATATGGCCTGATAGTCAGCCAATCAGGGAAACAGGGTTGGATCAGAAATAACGAATCAGGCACCAGGGGGACTTTAGATGCTACCATACCTTGAGTGCCATTTTGGTCCACTCGATGGAAGGGTGGAAGAGTGAAATACCTGGATGTATAGCCAAGGTGACCCATTGCTATCTTGTACTATTGGATTCCAAGTGGGCTAGATGAGCTCCAGGGACTGGCCATGTTTGGGATACTCTCTATCCCCCTGGGAATCCCAACAATTACTGATGTCAGATGGATTTTGGCTAAAAGCAAAGAATGCCAAAAAATGTCTATTTATGTTTTATTTAATATGCAAGGATATTGTTGTGTAGGTCACAACAAATTATGAGGAACATTGCAAAGAATGGGAATACCATAGTACTTAATTGTTCTTGTGAAGAATCTGTACATGGAAAATTGGCAGTTATTTGAACAGAACAAGGAAACACTGCTTGGTTTAAAGTTAGGCAAGGTGTGTGTCATGTGTATTCTCTTACTGTACCTCTTCCACCTGTATACTGAGCAAATAATATGAGAAACTGGACTTTATAAAGAAAAATGCAGCATCAGGATTGGAGGAAGACTCATTAACAACTTGGAATATGAAGATGACACAACTTTACCTGCCCAAAGAGAAAAGGATTTGAAACACTTGCTAATGAAGACCAGAGAACAAAGACTTCGGTACGGATTGCACCTCAACATAAAAAAAATAAAATCCTTACAATTGGGTCAGTAAGTAATGTCATGGTAAATGGGGAAAAAATTAAGGCTGTCCAAGAGTTTGTTTTACTTGGTTCTACTGTGAACAACCACAGAAGCAGCAGTCAAGAAATAAAAAGACACACTGCATTGGGAAAAGCTATTGCAAAAAGACCTCTTTAAAGTGTTGAAAAGTTAAGATGTCACATTGAAGATGAAGGTTCACCTGACTCATGCTATGGTATTTTCAGTTGCATCACATGCTTATGAAAGCTGGACATTAAATAAGGGAGACAGGACAAGAAGTGATGCTTTTGAATTATGATGCTGGAGATGAATATTGAATAGACCATGGACTGCCAAAAACACCTAATGAATTCATTCTATAAAAGTGCAGTCAGAGTGTTCCTTGGAAATAAGGATGGCTAGACTGCATGTGATGTAGTTTGGACATGTAGTTAGGAGTGACTAATCCCTGGAGAAGGACATCCTGTGGAGGGTCAATGATAAAAAGGAAGCCCCTCAACTAGTGGGATTGACACAGTGACAACAACAATGGGGGTAAGTATAAAAATGATCGTGTGCCTGGCACAGCGTCAGGTTGTGATTTGTTCTCTTATACATAGAGTCTGTATGAGTTGGACCCAACTCCAAGGCACTTAACAACAACATGGGGAGTAGGTTAACATTTTATTCTTTATACTTTAGCCTTACTTGACTTTATCTTAATAAAGTCATACAAGTCATAAATTTGTTATTAAAAATCAGTTACATCTCCTTCCATCCTACTTCCTCCATATGTCCCAAGACTATAAAGCTCCAAGAATTCTGTGGAGGTAGAGAATTTCCTTTGAAGCTGAGATAGAGTGGTGGGCATAGTAGGAGAGAGAGAGAGAGAGAACAGAAGTGGATGTGCAATTATGAAGAAAAACTTTCAATATTTTTATAATTTTTCTTAGAATTTTTTGCCAGGTACACCCCTATTATCTTAGTGACTTGGGAACCAGAAGTAGGAGGATCAGGATTTGGAGGCCAAAGGCAGCCTATAACTTAGTGAGACCTTGACTCAAAATACAAAACAAAAATAGCCTTGTGGTGGAGCACTTGAGGCCACTAAGTACTGCAAAAGAAAAGAAACAAAAGAAAAGAGAGGGAGAGAAGGCAGGAAAGAAAAAAGAAAGAGAGGAAGAAAGAAAAAATAAAGGAAGAAAGAAAGAAAGAAAAAGAAGAGGAAAAACAAAAAAGGTGGCTGGTTGCCTTAGCTAGCACTTAAACTCCCAGCTACTTGAGAAGCTAAAGCAGGAGGATTGCAAATTGGAGGCCAGAGCAACCTGTGTGACTTAGTGAAACCTTGTCTCTAATCTATAGGAATATTTATATCTATGTCTATATCTAGATACCTGCAGCCATAGCCCTGTGGCATCCGATCCCATCAGATCTCGGAAGCTAAGCAGGGTCAGGCCTGGTTAGTACCTGGATGGGAGACCGCCTGGGAAAACCAGAAGCTGTAGGCTTGGGAGAAGGACCTGGCAACCCCCTCCCAAAAACCAATCTGCCATTGAAAACTCTATGAACAGCAGCGAAGCACTAACAATAGTGTTTCCCCTGTTGTACAGAGAGGGTCGCTATGAGTCAGATACCGACTCGATGGTAACTAACAACAACAACAACATATCTAGATAGATAGATATAGATGTAGATAGATATAGATAGATTTATTGTTGTTGTTAAATGCCATCAAGTCGAGTACAACTCATAAGGACCCTCATAGGGTTTTCAATGGCTGATTGTTTTGGGATTGCTTTGGGAGTGAATTGCCACATCTCCTTTTTTTGCAGTGCTGGGGATTGAACCCAGGCCCTCACAGAGTGCAGAGGAGCACTCTTCCACTTGAGCTAAACCCGACTCCATTGATACATATAGACAGATAGAGATAAATATAAGTAGACAGAGAGAGATATATGAAAGAGGCTGGGGATGCAGCTCAAGGTTAGAGCACTTGCCTAGCACATACAAGACCTTGGGTTCAACCTTGTTGTTGTTGTTGTTACCTGCTGTCGAGTCGGTATCTGACTCATAGCGACCCTCTGTACAACAGGGGAAACACTATTGTCAGTGCTTCTCTGCTGTTCATAGGGTTTTCAATGGCAGATTGATTTTTGGGAGGGGGTTGCCAGGTCCTTCTCCCAAGCCTACAGCTTCTGGTGTTCCCAGGTGGTCTCCCATCCAGATACTAACCAGGCCCAACCCTGCTTAGCTTCTGAGATCTGACGGGATCGGATGCCACAGGGCTATGGCTGCAGGCTCTGGGTTCAACCTTAGGATTGAAAAAAAAGAAGCTGACAAATGGGCAAATAATTTCATTAATTGCCTACTGTGTGACAGGCAGTGTTGAGATGTTTTAACTTCCTCTGCTACTCATGCTTCTTCACACTGATACTGTGAGGTAGATACCCCATGGCCCAGAGGAAGGTACTAATGATGGAACACCAAATAATTTACTTAAAAAAATGAAGTCTCTTAATTTCAGAATAAGGGCTAACTCCAAACACCACAATAGAAGCAGCTCGCCAATGAAGCCCCACCTAGCACCAATTCAGTTGTAGTTAAGTTTGCTTCACTTGTTAAGTGAAAACTTCCTTCATTATGTTAATTAAATATTGTTCTGCAATCATTTATCACTCACTCATTTAAAAATAGACAATATGTGCATGCACAGAATTTTGTACCTATTTTCATTAAATTAGACATACTTAAGAAGTACAACAGTATTACATTGAGTATAGGTGTTTAGCCTGCAGTGGTAGCCCTGTGGCGTCCGATCCCGTCAGATCTCGGAAGCTAAGCAGAGTCTGGCCTGGTTAGTACCTGGATGGGAGACCACCTGGGAACACCAGATGCTGTAGGCTTGGGAGAAGGACCTGGCAACCCCCTCCCAAAAATCAATCTGCCATTGAAAACCCTATGAATAGCAGAGAAGCACTGACAATAGTGTTTCCCCTGTTGTACAGAGGGTCGCTATGAGTCGGATACCGACTTGACGGCACCTAACAACAACACAGGTGTTTAAATATTTTGCTAACTATAAGTAGTGAGTTCTTATGCAATTTTGAGTTGGTTATATGGCAATTTGACTTATCTCTCCTATTTGATTAAGTATTAACACTTGGTTTTAGCAATAAATCAATATTTATTAGATTAATTAGAGAGTTGATATTATGATAAATCTTTGTGAGAGACCTTGCTAAAGCACCTTCTCTGCACTCTCTGAGGACCTAGGACTGATCTCCAGCACTATAAAAATGGGAGAAGTATGTGACAGTCCACTTCCAAAAATAATCCTGAAACAATCAGCCATTGAAAACTCTATTTGGGTTGCTATGAGTTGGATCCAACTGTAGGGCATGTAACAACAACATAGCTTTGCATTTTAATTATAGCTATTTTCATGAAGAGGGAGTTTGTTGTAATTGGTGTTTCTTAAGGAATCATGTTTTTTTTTTTTCTCAGAACTTTAGATGACCATTTTTAAAGAATTTTAAAATGGAATGTGGAATGGAAATGATTTCTTCTTCATTCCCTGCACTTATTTAAGTGACCTAAGTGTGTCAAAGAAGAGTGATGTTGAAAAATTATATAGGGATTAGCAGGCCATCAGTGAAATACTTCTGTTAGTTGTTCATATGCACAGACAACAGTCTTGCAGACAAACAATTGACACCAGTGAATACAGTGCTGTGTTGTTGACAAGCCTGGGCCATATTTTCACAGTGTACATGGAGCAGAAGATAATAACAGGCTGCAGTCTCTTGTTTTCCTGGGAATCTCTGGCCTATATTGTTTAGGATAAAAACCATAACAAAATGCACACGTGTATGGATGTGTTTTAGTTAGTAGTTTCAGCTTTATAATTTGCAGATGAAAAAACATTTGTTTTGGGTATAACTGCTCACAAACAATCAGAGTTATGCTGGTGACTTATATCAAAAGCTTTTATGAGAAAAGCCTGAAAGAATGTATTTTCTGTCTGTAATTCAAAAAGTGCAGTTGATTTTCTGTAACATTTACATTTCATGAAAGGACTTATGAATAAGTTAAAATGTAAAAGGTACAGATTGTTTTTTTCCCAAAACACTACATTTCCAGTTCACTGAGGGATTGTGTGTGGTTGTGTGTGTGCTTACTAATGCAAGGGAAGGATTTATTACGCAAGTTTAAGAAAGTGAGATTTTGTACTAAATGAGATCGATACCCACACGGTCATTAACCACGTTGGTGGACTCTTGCTAGCCTCTTTTCCTATTTCCTAGACTAGACTCATTTAACTGAATGCATGATGAAGACAGAAAACAGGAACCAGCTGAGCCTTACAGCCTTTGTTTAGCTTAATAGGCTAGGTTAGTATTTTGCAGATGTTGGGTTTCCAAATTAATAATCCTGTTGAGGGCATCTACCTGTTGAGGGCTATTAGATGACGTAATTTGGAATTTGATTTGCTTCTTAGGTTAAGACAAATCTCGTCGGCAGTGTGAAATATATAACATCATGAAAATAATGCCTTCTGTTTTGCTTTCTCACCCAAGGGCAGTTTACAGAATTAGAAGTCAAGGTTATTCTAACAGTCATCACACTGTAGGAAATTGCAGCCATGGACTGCCTTTTGAAGCCCCCTTTGCCCACTTATTACATTATAGCAAGCAGTATCCATGCTAGTAGAGGTATTGGTAGCTTTGTATTGTGTGGAGAGAAATAGAATCCCCCGATATTACAGCTGCACTTTTGATTTGTCATTTATTTGGAATAAATAGAGGGTGGTATGCCAGTTGCTATGGAAACCAGCTCCACTTTGGAGCAGTGCAAGACCTTTAAGCACGTTTGAAATCGCTTCCTTCTCATTATGTTCCTGCAGTAAAGAAGGTGTAGCGTGCAATTAAATAGAAATGAAGGTTTAATTAAAAAATTAAATTACATTTCCTGGATTGTCCTTTGTGTACAATAAGCTTAAGAGAAGGAACATGGCTAATGCAAGGCTGACTGGATGTGTATTTTGGAAAGAGAAAAGGATCATAATCTTACTGCTCTGTGTGTGTGTGTGTGTGTGTGTGTGTGTGTGTGTGTGTGTGTGTGTATTAGAGAGACAGAGAGACACACACACACAGAGCGAGAGAGAGAGAGAGAGAGAGAGAGAGAGAGAGAGAGGAAGTAGAGGAGAGAGAGAAAGACTTTAATGATCACTCTCATAGTTATTATAAAAGTGTCAATTCCACCTAGAATATTGTGGAAAAATTGCTAAAGGTACGCAAGGCTACAAAAAGAAAATTATATTTATATTTGTTTGTATATTATAAACTGACATCAAGAGAGTTTTAACTATTATGCTGGGGCAAAGAGGTAAATTTTATGAAGTAATTTTAGAGATAATATTTTAAGTATTCCACAACAGTGGAAATATGAGGTCAGCATATGGTTGGTGATTGGAAATAAAGGCAGTAAAAACAAGAATACGTGTTTATAAGACAGCCAGAATATAATTTTTTAATAAAATGAAAAAGTAGGATATATTATAAAGAGGGAATATAGTTTATTTTTTTAAAAATGATATTGTATAAGCTTCTGAAATTGCAAAACATTGATATAATATTTTTTGGCTTTATCTACTGATTATGTAATTTATGGAAATATAAATATCAGAAGAGATCAAGAGATTTCCTTGGTTTATAACATATATTAAAACACTATCTTTCAACATGTAAAGTTCCCACATGCACTAATTTCATCCACCCTCTGAACATGTCTGATATAACCAGCACAGAGCTGCCATTACTCCCATTTTATATATGTGACTTGTGTAAAGCTGCTTAGACAATCTATAGCATACCAGGGAATCAATGTCTGTTGAATTCTACTTGTATGGTCTTTCTGCTTCTAGACTAAATTTACAAAGCATGCCCTGTTTCTCTTGAGTAACAAAAGAAGGTACCATAAAATATTTAGGAACATGAGTTATCTGCTCTTTAGAATTGCAGAGAGCACGCAATGAAGTGTGCATTAAAATTAAGATGACTCACTTTTTGTAATCATTCACTTCTGCATATTTCCTATGGGTTTAAGATACATTTTCTGAATCATTCGCATGGTTCAGATATATTTACTAGTATTAGATTTATATGTAAATGGAAGCATCCCTGGGGAAGTGATAGATAGGATTGCTATTTTTGTGGGTGTGATGTGTCCACTTAACTAGGTGCTATTTATGTTGGTAGTTCTCCGCTCAATCAATCCTTTACTCATAAGAAGCTCTTGTGGCGATGGAGCCCTATGCTATAAAAAGATTTTCAGAAAAAATGGAGAAAGATTGCTCTATAATAGCAGGCGCCTTGCTGGTAGTAAACAGCTGCTGTCCCAGCAGTCCTGGGACTTTCGCAAGGCTGCTATGAATATGTTCACAGCATGGTGAGGCTGACTCCAAGCTGCTAAAGTGCTCCATCGCCAAACCCTGGTCTGTCAGGATGGGCTGACTTTATCATGCTAATACAGAGACTCTGTTAAAGGAGATACTTTACACTCCTGTCAAATAAAAACTATGCCTTTCAATGTATCATCCATGCCTTTATAGTACCCCTTACAGAAATTAGCACTTTGTGAATACTGGTGAGATTTTTTCCCCTAGGTTGTCAAATCTGAAGGATCTCCCTTATCAAAAGTAATGGGTTAAGTAGCAAAATGGGGGAATAAAAGGAATCTGTTGTTAAATTATTTCAAGATGTATTGTCTAAGCTTTGGAATGTAAAGATTTAATGAGGCCTTGGCTCCTGACTGAGATGACAATCATGTCAAATGTCAACAAATTAGAATCCCTAGGAATCTAGACTTTTTGTTTGCTTTATTTTATTTTGTATTGTTTAAAAGGAACTGACCAAAGAAACAAGCATCCAGGGCTTTGCACACTGTGGTCAATCCTTGGACTCCTGGAAGCTGGTGCCCTGGCTTACAATGGCAAAAGTTTGGTTCTCAAAGTTTTTACACCAATGCTAAAATAAACATTAATGCAGCCAACTGACTTATGACTACATTTATAACCTTCAGTTAGACAGTTCAGGTGGATACATATTTTACAGAAAATAAAAACTTATGCAAGTGAATATAATTTAAGAATGCATATAGATCTTTGAGTTAGTCAATTTTAATCATTTTGTTTCTTTAAATGATAGTTGTTTTTAAGCTGTCACTCTCCGCACAAAGTCAATTTTATGTACTGCAGTCCTAGTTTTTCGTTTTCCCAAATGCTTTATATATAGTTCTCTAAAATGATCAACTGAAAAATCCAGATGGACTGTAAGAATTTAATTTATCATTCTGTGTGACTTACACTTAAAATTGCTCATTATCAATTTGTCTTTTTACGTAGAACAAGAAGGAAAGACATATGAGCCCTATTTTGACTAAACAGCTGAATGACTAACCAACAATTGGCTTACTAGTTTCCTCAAAATAATTTTTACAAGTTACACAATGAAAGCATAAACCATCTTTTAAAATATATCAATCTCTTGTTTTCTTTTTTATTCATTAAATTTTTTGATTATATATATTTATGGGATACAGATTGATAATTCTGTTCATGTTGGTACTGTGAGATTATAAAATAGGATTGTTGATGCTTGCATCTCTTTAAACATTTTGCAAAAATATTTTGACTAATTTTTATTAATATGTAGAGATAATTGCATATATTTAGGAGGTTTAATATGATTTTTAATTTTAATATGGCATAGTAAGATTTATTAAAATATCTTCTTAGAATTGCAACCTGTACTTTGCACTTTTTCTCACCCTTTTTACTCCCATATATTGTTATCTGCCCCTTCCCTATTTTCCATTCTCCTCCTCCTTCTACGTATCTTAATAGGTAAGTATTTGTAGTGAACGTTATTGCGTAGCATACATTATTCTACTTGATAGAATTCTCATTTTGTTCAGAATCTTGTTCTTCATCTCATTCCCTTTAAACGTCATGGTAATAATAATAATAAGCATAAGTGAAATAACTCTTATGGATCATTTGTGTATTTCATGCCATATTTTTATGCACATTAAATACAGTTTTCTTTACCAAATTCCATATGATATAATCATTATCACAGTTTAACAAGAGTTGATACAACCTGGAAAGGTTTTACAGGTCCCAGCTAACAAAGCTGAAATTCTAAGTTAAGCAAAGCCAAGTGTGACTAAAGATACACACACAAAACTCAAAGAGGTGTTCTAATTTTCAAAGTTTGTTATTGTAAGGATTTTCCAAGAACTGGATTGTTAAATATTTTAAGCCAGTAGGGACATAACATTCCACTGAAACCTCAGAGAAATGTAAGAGTTTGTGATGACTTAGGTAGTCCAATCAGTTACATTAAGGGTAATTTGACATAAAAGACATTACTTCCAGGACTAGAATTCTTCCTCTCTTCTACTAGACATGAGAAGAAAGAATGTTGCTCTAGATTTTCTACGAATTATAGAAGACAAAGGAAAGCCAGGTTCAATACAATGCCCCAGCACCTAGAAGTTCAGAGAGGTATCATAGTAATGGAGAATATTTCATATAATAAGCAGATTTTGAGTGCATACTCTTAAAAATACTGTACAATGTAGTCAACAAACTGCAGAATAAAACACTTAACAGAAAAGTTCCAATGGTACTAAAAATGTGGTTATAAAACAATATGTTTAATATGAGTCTATACAGGCTCACTGTACTAAAATATGAGCTCATATCCTTACGTGCACATATACAGATTCAGTTATACACACGTGTATCTGGCTATTCCATGCTGTTGCACATGGTACTGTAATGTTCATGTTATACTTTTATCATTAATAATTGAATACAGATATGATACCAAGTAACAATAATATGATATGTTAACATGTGTGATATATTCATGTAGACTAGAATATAATAAACATTTTGTATTTTACCACACATTCATTCTTTGAAAGAGTTATTTTTATGGGCTGCTTTGTGTTTCAGCATATGAATCAGAATTTATTTAATTTGACTGCCATTTCACTAATATATAAGAATATATATTTAATAAATATATGTATCTCTTTTTACTTTATATACTGCTGATTGCTTTAAGAATAGAAGTAGAATTCCTAGGATAAGAATTTTAGGTATTTCATTGTTAATTGTTTTATCAAAGTGAGTGAGCAAGTGTATATTCACATTCCTGTCTAGTATTTAATATTTTTCTTTTCTTTCTCATTGTGGTAAATTTTATACAGAATGAGATGCACATATTTTAGTTTTTTACTTTGTGAATTTTGTTAAGTATATATATTTTGTAAACACCATCTTAGTTAAGTTCTAGAAGTATCCGTCTTCTCAGAATGTTCCCTTGTATTTTCTTCTTTTTATCAAAACATCTTTGTTGTTGTTAGGTGCCATTGAGTCCATGTCTGACTGATGGCCACCCTATATACAACAGGGGAAACAGTATTGTTAGTGCTTCTCTGCTATTGAAAGGGTTTTCAATGGCCAACTGTTTTTTGAGAGTGAGTTGCTAGGTCCTTCTCTGAGGCCTAGTGCACCTGGTGTTCCCAGGTGGTCTGCCATCCAAGTACTAACCAGGCCTGACCCTACTTAGCTTCTGAGATCTGAAGGGATTGGACACCACAGTGGTACACTTTCAGGCAAAACACCTTTACTGAAATATAGTTCACATGTCTGCTCTGTGCTCTCTGAGGCCCTGGGTTCAATCCCAAGCACTGTGATTATGGGGGAAGGAAGTGGCAATCCTCTCCAGAAGCAATCCTGAAACAGTCACTGAAAATCTTATGAACAGCAAAGAAGAACTGACAGTATCTGGCATGGCACAGTATCGGGTAGTGTTTCCTTCTGTACATAGGGTTGCTATGAGCTGGACCCCATTTGACAGCATCTAACAACAAAATTCACATGCCACACGATCCATGCATTTAAAGTACACAAACAATGAGTTTTAGTATATTCAGAGTGGCATGCAACTATCATTTTAATCAACTTTAGAACTTTTTCATAACCTCAAAAAGATGAAGAATGAAATTATGGCACTTACAGATAAATGGATGGACTTGGAGATAATCATCTTAAGTGAAACAACTCAGTCTCAAAGAGAAATATCATGTTTTCACTTATGTGTAATAGCTAAATGAGGTTACTATTTTTTTTAGTTGTTCTGTTAGATTTTGTACCTCTATTGTTTATTTTTATTTGTTGAAAAAATTTAGTTGTTTTCTTAGATTTTGTACATCTTAACTACTTATTATTATTAATGCTTGGTGAATTTTTTTTTCTAAAAGATTAGTACTCTTCACTTTTCTAAATGACTTGCATTTACTAATTCTGATGTTTAATATATTGTAGTTGTAGGGTCAAACATTGTTAACATTCTTTTAAAAATGGTTAATATTCCCTTAAATCTTCAAGTCAATCACCATCCAAAATTGGCCACTGCTGTTCTGATTTCTATTATTATTGTTGTTGTTAGGTACCATCGAGTTGGGTCTGACTCATAGTGACCCTATGTACAGCAGATGAAAATACTCCCCAATTCTATCACAGGCACATGATCTTATTTATGTGTAAGCCCATTGTTGCAGACACTGTGTCAGTTCATGAAGTGGAAGAGTTTCCTTTTTTTGTTGACCCTCCACCGTCTCAAACATGATGCCCTTCTCCAGGGATTGATCCCTCCTGACTAAATATCGTGTTGTTGTTGTTAGGTGCCATTGAGTCGTGACCAACTCATAGTGACCCTCATAGGGTTTTCAATGGCAGATTGTTTTCAGGATTGCCTTGGGAGTGGGTTGCCACGTCCTTCTCCCTTTTTTTGTGGTGCTGGGAATCAAACTCGGGGACCTCAGAGACTGCAGAGCAGTGCTCTACCAACTGAGCTAAATCACAGCTTAAATATCATAGTAGGACATTTTTTTCTCACTTTGTATGTAAGAAATCATATACTCTGTTTTTTAAAATCTTTTCACTCATCGTAATGAGATTCTTTCAGATTGTGTCTGTATCACCAACTTGTTCTTGTTCATTGCTAAGTAATATTTTATCATATGATGATACCTCACATGATTTTTCTAGTCTCCTGTTGATGGATGGATGTTGGGATTATTTCAATTGGGAAGTATTATGAAGTATATAGTATTATGAAAAAATACTATATAATTTTTTATACATTTTTGGGGAAATCAATTCACATCTTTTAGACAAATACGTAGAAGCAGAATTATTGTGTCCTATGGTAGATGAGTGTTTAACTTGAAAATAAATTGCTAAATTGCTGCCAAAGTGATTACATTATATGTTCCCACCAGTAGTTTGTGATGGTTTCAGCTCTCTGTATTTTAATAACAATTCAAAACTCAGATATAACATCCTAAAATGATTTAAGAATGTCATAAATTATATGAATATTCAGGCTTTGGAAATCTCTACATAATTTTGACTACACCACGGAAAGCATGCATGTACATTTCAAAGGAAATGCCCTCAAAGTGCCAAGATAAATGTTATTAGAAAATAATCATGAAGAAATGGTAAGATTTTATAGGTGAGCCAGGTGCAGTGGCACTTGCCTGTAATCCCAGAGGATTGGGAGGTGGAAGCAGGAGGATCACAAGTTTGAGACCAGAGGCAGTCTGTGTAAGTTAGCAAGACCCTGTCTCAAAAAAGTAAAAAAAAAAAAAAAAAAAAAAGGTCTGGGGGTGCAGCTCAGTGGTTCAGCACTTGCAGAGCATGCAAGCGCAAGGCCCTGGGTTCAACACCCAGTACCAAAAAAAAACCAAAAAAACAAAAAAGATTTTATAGACTATCCTTCAACTTTAAAATTTCTCCATCTGCTTTTGTTTTTAAAATTCTTCTTTACACATCTATATATATTACATTTTTAATTTTAAGCAGTAGGTTTGTCTGTTTTACTCAAATTTACCTCAAAGTCTTATGAGCATTAACATTCTGTGCTGTAAGTGGAAAATAAATTGAAAATAGTATGAATAAAAGCAAAACAAATTGGTTTTTGTCCTAGTAAGTTTTCAAAAGCATCTTTAATAAAATCTTAAATTTGGGAATGTGGTACAAAACTTTTATAATAAACTGGAAATTTATCCCCAAATGTACTAATTATAATTCAAATATACATTTTATTGTGGGAAATATATGGGAGGGAAAATTACCTTTAATCATCATGATTCATATACTATGTTCAAAGTTTTGATTGATTTCCCATTTCTCACAATGCTATTACACATCTAGGAAATAATGGCACAGTGTGTTATCCACGTGGGTGCTCTTACACTTTATTCTTTTGAGATATTGCCCTGTGTGAAGAACTCAACATGTTAACTCTGAAATGATGACTGAAAAATTTCAAAGAATTGTCCAAATAGCCTCATAATATTGATATCTGCCTGATTTTTCCAGAAATCTTTAATTTGACTGTGTGGACACTTTTGCTTTCAAATTTTGTAGATGTGACAAACATATAAAGGCTTAAGGCTTCCTAAGCTTTTAATGGGAACATAGTGAGATAGCACAAGCAAAACATTTTACTTAGAATAATGATTAATGGAGATCTCCAAGAAATGTCTTTAGAATAAGGAGAAAATCTTTTGACTCTTCTCTTGACTATTACTATGGAGAACTTAGCTCTGAGAACTTTTATGTTATAAAAACTGTCTGGAAATTCTTCACATTGACTGCATATCTGAAATAAAATATTAGGGTGTTAGACATTTTAGAAATGAAATATTTAAATGACACCATATGTAAGGTGCATAGTCTTTCTAGATATTTTCCATTCATTTGTCTTTGTTTGAGACAGGGTCTCATTATGTACTCCAGGTGGGCTGGAAACTCAGCTTTCTGAGTATTGGGATTATAGACATGTGCCACTACTCCTGACTTCTAGCATTTTTAAAATTAGTGTATATTAACTGTATAAAATGAGTTTCATTATTAAATTTTCACAAATGTATGTTAGGTACTTTGATGATATTTGCCTCTCCATTATCCACACTTATTTCTCCTTCTCCTTGCCTCTGTCCCATCCTATTCCCAAATAGTCCCCTTTCTACTTTCATATCTTTCTGTTTTATTTACATTTTACGTATGAGAAAAAAACATTTGATACTTGTCCTTCTGATTATGGCTAATTTTGTTTAACATAGTTATTTCCTGTCCCAGACATACGATTTCATTCTTTTTAGGGCACTCACTTGTGAATAGTTTCCAATATGTTTATCATACCACTTTTTTCCTTCTCATTGTAATTTACAAATTATAAACAACAAATATGTTTAAATATTTTTTAAGATATGGGAATGTCACATGGAATTTAAGCATTTTTTTCTAGGTTATAGCAGAAATAAGAATCACAGATATTCTGATTCTGAACTGTTAACTTTCATCTCTGTTGTAATATAGTTATAAAAGTTCAGTATGTTGAGTCTGGAAGAGAATGTTACTATTAAAAGACTATTTAAGAATTTATTAAAATTTGAAGCTTAATATTGAGTGAATATATCATTTCCCTAAGACATTTCTGTAACTGAATTGACATGGCCTTTTAGCACTCAGGCGAAAGAAATTTGAATATTCTAGTAAACAACCCCAGGTGGTTTTAACCCAGATCAAACTTGGAAGGTATCCTTGACTTCTTCCCTGGTTCCTTTTATGTTGCCAGATAGAAGAAAAAAAATGTACTTTCTTGATCTGTTTACTGATTCAGTCATTCATGTGGCAGTCTTCATTCTACATGCTTTGCATATAAATTCTCTGCTTTCCATGGGTGAGGATGGAGAAACAGATCATAACCATGATAGATGGACTAATACTTAGGAACAATAATGGAGGACAGAAGGTGCTAAAGGAGGTTAGGAGAGTTGTACTCTTACATAAGTGTTGGGTCCAGATCCACTCATGATGGGGAGACAGAGTCCCCACATGAGGAAGAGTATCTTTAATAAAGGCATTGGAAGGAAAATCCACCGAAAGGGGAGGAGTACTCCTAGCCTTGGAGGGAAAGTCTGCCTAGAGGGGAATAGTACCTCCAAAAAGGTCTCTTCATGGAAAAGGACTTGGAACCCCATCTTTTCTTAAATTTTAATTGGTCACTATTGTATATTTCTAGAAATATTAATGAAAACTAATCTTCTGGCTCTGTGGGCTATGCTAATTCAGATTGGGAGTTGACAAGCCTCAAGCTTTCTTGAACGGAAATCCCTGAATGACTTCCAACAATGTAAACTCCTTAAACAAAAGCCTTTGTACCACAGCTCTACAGTAAGCAGAAATCACCCATTCTTCATAACAACAGATTCAATGGGGTGACACACAGGTAGCAGTTAACCGCCCTAAATTCCTGTGTAAAGATTAGGAATAGTCAATCCTTACAGGAAATGCAAATGCTCAGGTCACCTTGGTTTATTTCTTTAAAATAATCACACTTTGTCTCTGAGTTCCTCTTCCACTTTGATTGATTACCACCTGCCACTCATGTGACAATTGATCAGGTGATTCCATCAATGCAACCAACTTCCTTGTCTTTTTCTGACCTTTCATAAGATTTCATGAATGGTAATTCTGTATAAAAAGGCTGGATAATCTGGAAATAAATGGAACAAGATCACACTCCCTCCGAGCTGCTGTGTTTGTTACCCACCGCCAACTCCTCACCCGCCTTCAGGGAACCCTGGATTCTATCTAGGCTGCAGCTGGTCTGCAGCATATAAGACATCCAGAAAAAGCTCCTCTGAGAAGGCTGCAGTTGGATAAAAACCTGGAGCTGGGAAATGAGTGAGCCATACAAATATTTAGTGGGACAAAACTGAAGGCAGAGGAACAGACATTGCAAAGGTGCTGAGGCAGAGGAAGTACCTTAAGTATTAGAGAAAGAGCAAGGTGATTTATGTGGCTGCTGCAATAATGAGGAGCCACATATATAGGGCCACTGAAAACACATTGGCTTTTACCTTGTATTGACATTGGAAGCCATTGACAGGTTTGTGGCTGGAGGATTGTCATATGTGATTTCTGTGTCAAGAGTTCACTTGGATAGCCTGAAGGAGGGATGGCAAAATGGAAAGAGTAACGCAGGTTCAGAGGGTTCTGCACTGTTCTGCAGGAGAGGTGATGGGGATTTGGATGGGCTGGTAGGAAGGTGCTGGTGAGAAGCAGTCATCTCTGTATCTTTTGAGGGGAGAGCTGACAGAATTTCCTGGAATTAGATGTGAGGCATGAATGAAGGGGAAAGTAGTCATGAAAATGCAGATTTTTGATTTCAGGAGCTAGAAAGAAGTTGCCATTAACCAGCATGGGAAACACTTGACATGGCTACCGTTATTTACTTAGTTCAAGCAATCATGTTCTGATTGATCTCTCTGCCCCACTGCTGAAATCTTCCACAGGAGTCTTCACACCACCATTAGCTTTGTCTATTCTGAAGCATTCACCTCTTCTGACCACATCCATCCTTAAAATCCTTCCACTGCTCACAAAATGCCCATGGGACAAAGCCCAAACTTTCATGTGTCTCTATGACTTTAGACCTACTGCTCCCAGCTTTCTCTAGAGCAACTAATGAAAGTGACCACAGCAGAAGAATCCATTCTTTTACCATGTAGTCAGGGAGTCAAATAAATTGTCATTAGTATAGACACCTTTATAGGTCTGTCAATAACATAATAATGTACATGTGTATCCTAGTAGTCACATTGTATCACCATCCATGATTCAAGGTTGGAGGATCCTGCACAAATGTGTAAATGCCAGGAGACTAGGATCATTGAAGCCTATTTTGGAGGAAGAATATTATAGTTTGCCCACTGGGTTTCAATATTTTACATTCCTCCTACATCCAAAGTCTTGTTTTCCAAACTCTTCAGGACCTAATCTGATTGCAGCAACAGCTATAAGTCTGGAATCTCACTGTGTAAACCAGACTAGAGATGGAAAATACTCTTTTTGAGTGCACCTTGGAGTACAGTTTCTCAAGGGTAGCTCCTTTAAATCTGAAGATGGGTAAACTAAGGAAATGAGTTATCTGAATCCCCCTCTGACATATACTTGACATAAAATTGAGGGGCAAAAATATAATAATTATTGTTCCAAAAGAAGAAAAAAAGAGGGATCTAGGAGTTGCTGTTCTATCACAATTATTTGTTACAACTGGGGATCCGTAGGAAGGTCTTTGGTTAGGACTCAGTAGTACAACTCTTGAGTAACAATTCCCCAATTCCCCATTCCTCTTGGTTTCACCCTCTGGACTGTTGCCTGCCTGCCTGCCTGCCTGCCTGCCTTCCTTCCTACCTTCCTTCCTTCCTTCTTTCCTTTACTCTTTTGGATACTGGGAGATTGAACACAGGCCACCCAACCATTGAGTTGTACCCCAGCCCCTTTTCATTTTTTTATTTTGAGACAGGATGTTGGTAAATTGCACAGGCTGCCTCTGGTCTTAGACTGAGGGCCTTCTCCCTTAGCCTTCTGAGTCACTGGATTTATAAGCATGTGCTGTAGCACCTGTCTTGGTTCCATTTTCTTGTTTCTTGCTTAGTCTACCTTTACCGTGAAAGTCAATCAATGTTTAGAAGAGAGTAGGTTTGCTAGCCTGTTTTCTGTTTGTATTGGTTTCGTGTTCCAAGACCTATAATTATTTGGTAATCCTATTTTTTAATCCATGCTAGTTCAATTCAATTCTAAATTTTTAGGTCTCCCATGAATATTTTCAAGTTTATTCTTTAGACAACAGATTCAGAAATCCCTCCAGAACAAGCTCTCCTCTCTCTTGGGATTTGCTGAGCTTCATGAAGGACAATTTCCACAGACTTGTTATTGTTGTTAGGTGCCGTCGAGTCGGTATCTGACTCATAGCGACCTTCATAGGGTTTTCAATGGCTGACTGTTTCAGGATTGCCTTGGGAGTGGATTGCCAGTCCCTTCTCCCATTTTTGCAATGCTGGGAATTGAACTCGGGACCTCAGAGACTGCAGCAGCTAAATCCCAGCCCACAACATTGTTAGCTCTATAGTTTAAGAGAGAAGATCTTGGTGACACACACTTGAAATCCTTACAGAAGTCTCGTCTCAGTTAGTCCTAGATTTACAAATAGTTGATGTTTCCTTTATAGGAATTAGGGTGAAATGCTCATATTTTTGCCTTAGTGACTCAATACCTCAACCCAAAGCATAAATGATTTATACACAATGAAAATCTACTAGAGAGTACACATACAACTGATAAATTTAAAAGGCTTTCTTAACCTGTATATATGTGCACTCGCGCGAGTGTGTGTGTGTGTGTGTGTGTGTGTGTGTGTATCTTTATATGGGAGAATGATGGGTGGGACGATATGGGACAATAACATTAGAACACTCAGAAGCATCATTTACCAAGTGTAAAGTTGATTTTCATTTTCTCTATAAATGTTAAGAGAAATCTCAATTTGAATAAGTTATAGACCAATTATAATTTGGGATCCAGGAGCTATGGTTCATAGCTATAGTGATACAATGGCATAAGATTAACAAAATGACAACTAATCATTCTCCTAATTTTTTGGCCAAAATATCTCCAAATTAGATATTGGAGTCTCAAATGACACTGAGTACAATTATCCATGAGGATTTACTTCAATGTCTAGTTTTGAGGCAAATATGTACAGCAGTCAGGAATTATTTTATCTAAGAGTATTTCAATGTACTATAAACAATTTCCCTCCCCTATAATTACTATGAAAATCTCAAAATTGCAAATGAATGAAAAAGCTAGCAAGATGGAATAAACATGGGAACCAGTTTTAATAACCTTAGCTATCAAATTCATTGTGAATAACTGGAAAGGCTTCATTCAGAACTAGTGTATAGAGTGATTAAGTGTGATTTGCATAATTCTTTTTTGAAGTGAAAATAGATCTAAAATATTTTTGAAAAATGAAAGCACAAACACACATCTGAACAAAAGTATTTCAGAAATCAAGATGGGAGAGTTACATTTTATTTTACACAATTTTATGGAAAGTATATGTGAAATAATTCTGTGTAATTCTTCATCTAGCCATTAAATCATTCACTCATTCAACAAATATTTTGAGCCAGCTCTCTGCCAAGTTCCAGCATGCAAATTCTTACATAATTGCCAAAATCAGAATTGGTACTTTTGAAATAGGAAATAAATAAATAAATAAATAAATAATAAACATTCCACATGTAATTAATTCTGAAAGCCAACAACATATTGGGCAGTTCAATTATGAAGAATAAATGATTTATTTTATAGCTGAAATTCAATGTATCTAATAGACTAATAACATTTTACGAATGTCGCCTTTTTTTTTTTTGTAAAAATCACAAATGCTGAAAGGGATTATACATAGTACAAATGGATAGAAAACACTTTTGCAATCTTTTCAGATCTCTAACCCAAGCTCAGCAAGTAGTAGTTGATTGAGAAAACATAATTTCACATCCAATTTTACTAATAAAAGCACTTTTCTCCCAGATTCACTCCTAAGGTAGAACAAATATCCGGAGAATGTTAGTTGAAATAGATGACATTATTTACATATAGACAGCAATGGAATTTATCTTTGCTCTATGTTAGATGGGGCTCTAAAATATTTTTCTGACAATGTCACCCACTGGGATTTTTTGTTGTTTTTGCTTACTTTTTTTTTTCTTCTTCTAACCTCAGGCAGACGTGACTGAGCTTTAGAACTCAGAAAATGAAGATTCTTTTCATAGTTTTGAAGACATCATAGCGTAGCAGGAGAAACTAAAGAACAGCAGGGAAGGTGATCACTGATGTATTTGACTGCTCTGCTAATAGTCCTCTGATTTCTTGGTTTAGCTTTTGCAGGTGCAGGCAAAATGAGCTAATGGAGAGATACAAGCTTGGGTATCAACCATACTCACTAGTACTGCTTCTTTTTGATTACTAATATAATCATAAGGTAACTACATAATAATAATACAGATACAATAACTACATTTTTATGTTGCTTGATAATTGCAAAGCATTGATCTAAGCATTTAAAAATATTTAAACCATACAACCCATTGGGGTTGATATCCTCCAGCCTCGTGGAGAAATACATTTTGCATTAATGATTATACACATATGATGACTTCAATTCCCACTGTGCAGATGAGAAAACTGAATCTTGGATTAAGCACTGGAGTTGAATTTGGAATTAAGACTGTATTCAAAACAATTAGGCCATTTAACTCCAGATTAGGCCAATTAGGCCATTTAACTCCAGACAATTCCAGATTCTGTGAAACATGAAGCTTATACAATGTTGACTGCCACCTTAAAAAAGAATACAAAATTAAAAATGTTGGTTTAGATATAAATGTGAATGTTTAGAAAAAAATTTAAGCTGGGCATAGTTGCATACATCTGTAATTTCAGTGACCTGGGCGGCGGAGGCAAGAGGATCATGAGTTTGAGGCCAGAGGTGGCCACATAATTTAACAAGACTTTGTCTCAGAAGGGGCTAGGGATACAGCTCATAGCAGAGTATGTGCAAGGGTTCAACTCTCCCAAGTACTGCAATAATCACGATAAAAATGACAGTGATGATGATGATCAGGGAAAATTTCAAATATTACAAAGTTGACAAATTCTGCAAAATCACAATAGAAAAGAATATATATATATATATATATATATATATATATATATATCTCAATCCTCCTGCTTCAGCCTCCTGAGTGCTGGTATTACAGGTATGGGACATCAGGCCTGATTAAGAAAATATAGTTTTTTAGTTAATTACCTAGCACACATCTCCGGATCATTTGTCCTTACCTAAGTATTTTATAATATTATTTTTATAGTTAGAAAAGAAACTTTCTGTGTTCTTTGACATGGAATTTCTTGTTCTTTATTCATTATTGGAATGTATAAATATGTAATTTTATGGACTTACTATAACTTTAGTGAAGATTTGTGCCCTGCAGACACAGGATCAATAAAGGTCATTTTACATAGTTTTCATGTGGTTCTTTTATAATATTTTCCTGGTAGGAGAGATCTTCTGTTTTGACTAAGCCTAGATAAGAATCAAATTCTCCATTTATGATTGTACACAGATGATGATTGATGATGTTTAGATGAAACATTCTCTCTCTCTAGATATTTCATTTTTCTTCCAGGACCACATGCTTCCCACATAGCAACATAGTCAGTGGATATGTCACAATGCATATATCACCTCTGTCCTTGCATTTTCTTGTAATGATGCTAGGCACCCAGGGGCAATGAAAGGTAGGATTATTGGTACAACCTGTGTTTCTTTTGAGGTAACCAATGGACTGCTTAGGCACACTGAGAAATGTCTGCAAACCACTTTCCTATATTCCAGTAACCTTGAATGTTTGCACAACCTAGTGTGCCCTAGACAATCTTTGTTTACACATGTTGTCCAGTCATATTTATTAATTCTCCCCACTTGATTGTTAAATGTTTCTCCCTCTGGACAATTATTGTCAAATGCCCAAATTTTCCATATTGGACAAATAGTTATCTTAACTAAAGCACATAGTACCAACCCTAACTAATATGCTATTTGGGGAGAAAATTGCTTCCAAATATAACAAATACACAACAACAAACCATAATATATATTGACTCTGTGTGCTTTATTTTCTTTAAAAAATGTTAGATGTTATGTTGTTGTTGTTGTTAGGTGCCCTCTAGTTGGTATCCAACTCATAGCGACCCTCATAGGGTTTTCAATGGCTGACTGTTTTGGGACTGCCTTGGGAGTGGATTGCCAGGTCCTTCTCCCATTTTTGCAGTGCTGGGAATTGAACTCAGGGACCTCAGAGACTGCCGCACAGCACTCTACCAACTGAGCTAAATCCCAGCCTGTTAGATGTTATGGAAACAGTGAAAGGTAATAATGAATTACTCAATTTTCTTTAGGTAAGATTTAATGGGGGCTGGAGTTCCGCTCAGTTGGTAGAGCTGCACTCTCTGAGGCCCTGGAATCATTTCCCAACACCCCATAAAATGGGAGGACAAGGCAATCCACTCCCAAAACAATTCCAAAACAATCAGTCATTGAAAACCCTATGAACAGCACAGAAGCACTGACAGTGCTGGGCATGGCACAGTGTCAGGGAGCGTTTCATCTGTTGTATATAGGGTTGCTAAGAGTCAGACCCAACTTGAAGGCATTTAAGAGCAACAACAAAATTTAATGGAATAAAAGAAAAATGGAGAGTCTATATATCTTCTTTGTTATTGTTAGGCGCTGTCAATTAGGTGTCCAACTCATAGTGACCCTATGTACAATAGATGAAACATTATTGTCATGCTTCTCTGCTATTCATATGGTTTTTAATGACTGTTTGTTAGGAGTGGGTTGCTAGGTCCTTCTTCCAAGTCTACAGTGCCTAGCATTCCCAGGGGGTCTCCCATCCAAGTACTAACCAAGTCCAACCCTGCTTAGCTTACAAGATCTGATGGGATCAGTTACCACAGTGGTAAAGCTGTAAGCATACATCTTCTTTAGTAGGTCAAAAATTCTGAAAAGTAGCAGCTATAGGAAAGCACAGAAAATTCAAGCATAATATGGTTAAACTGCTCATTCTGTCTCCACATTCCAGAGATGACTGTATATGAAGTTAGTGAGTTACCAAAATTCACTCTATTATTTGCATCCCTTCTAAATTGAACAAAGATAAGCTGAAAAATGAAAGAAGCAGCTAGGGAGTAGCCCAGTAAAATAACTTGGAGCATAAATTCATAAATAGTGTCACAATCTTCCAAGAGATGTAATTTCTAGGGGTTCCTACTAATTTGTGGAAACAATATGTACTCCAAATATACTCCAACATGCAAGAAACATGGAGTCAAGCATGGATCCAACATTCCATCAAGGCTTCCAGCTACCCAACTTAGCAAGAAGAATGCTTCCTTTTCTCTTTACTGTTACCATGGTGGGTTCAAAACGAGAAGAAATCTCTTGAAACCATTTTTAGGTGTCAAATAAAAAGGTTAAGACAGGTAGATTACATGTTAGGTTAGAAGCGTGTCAAAGATATTTTATGCATGGCATCTGAAAGCAATGCTCACATGAGTGATGCTTGAAATAAAAATCAATAGGGTAATATTTTTGCCATTTTACCACCCCTCTGGAAAAGGCAAAGAAGAAAAATAGCATGCAGATGGGAAATAAATTTAAATTAATTATTAATGAAGGTAAAGTGATAAAATTGCTCACAGAGAAACCAGTAGTGAAAATTCTGATTTCCATTAAAAAGAACGTTGACATTTTAGTTTTGCTTTTCCTGATACGTAACTTTATCATTCAAATATCATACATATAGTGGAATATACAGATCATAAATCATGGTGGTTATTGACATGCTCTTATGGTAAATAAATGCTCTAATACAATTAAACTTTCCTCCTTTCTGTAAATAAATTTTTATATGTTTAATGTTAAAATATTATTCAGTGTTTTCAACATTATGACTAGGTAAAAGTAGTTGGAATTTCTATTTCCTTTCTTTTAGAACCTTTTGTTCTGAAACTTTTCCTTGAAACTTTAGAAAAGTTCTTTCTATTTCCTATTCTTTCTAGCTCCCCTCTGAACTTCTCAATAAAATTTTCCAATAACTTGTCTGACAATGCATCTGATCCTTTTTATTGCTGACAATATCTCCCCATGTGTTCTTAATCTTCCTGCTTTGATATAATGTGAGCACCATCTCCTTTCAAAGCTGCTACAAGGTCGCGGTACAAGAAGCTTCCTTTATTTGCCTCACCATGTTGAATGTTCAGTTTTCCCCATACTGTTTATTACTTACCTCTTCATTTTAAGGAAGCTATTTCTGTAGATGTATTTAAAATGGTCTTTGGCCTTAAAACTATGATAGGAGAGTTAAAATAATTCTGAAGCAAATATTGTTAAAGAAAATACACAAATTTCCTCTAAAAACTTTGTGAAGTAAAGGGATATTCAAAGAAAGGATTTGGTTAGCTAAAAACAGAAGTTTTTAAAATGACAATTGTTTTTGAGAATTAGTTCCATCGCAGAGTAACAGTAATATATATTACATTAAAATGAAGATAGCTTGTGTAATTGTATGGTGCAGTATGCATGGAATGCAGGATAAAATTAAGCTCTCAGAGAAAACCCATGAACAACAGTGAGCTAAAAAATAGAAGATTCTTTCTCTCTCATTCAAGAAATCCAATCTAGTACCAAATCAAATAGATAATGGATGCATACAGAAAATTAAACCAATTAAAGTAACACTTGATCACTCTGCTCTAATCTTCCACTTTTATTTGAATATAGCCTACAGATTAAAAGAGCTGGGAATAGGCCAGGTGCTATGGTGCATGTCCGTAATCCCAGAAATTGGGGAGATTGAAGCAGGAGGATTATGAGTTCCAGTCCAGAGGCAGCCTGTACAACCTAGTGAAACCTTGACTCAAAATAAACAAATGATAAAAGGGGCATGGGGTATGGCTGAGTGGTGGAGCAATTGCCTATCATAATTGAGGCTCTGGCTTCACCCCCAGTACTGCAAAACAATAGAAACAAAACCAAAACTGGACACAATATTCCCAGTAGATTTGAGATTGGTGGTGTTTATGTAGAAATTATAAAAGGAACTTGGGGATGATATAGATAGAATGAATGCACAGTTTGATGTATGAAATCAGGATTCCTACAATGGCAAAACCATATGCACTTAGACAGGAAATGAGTGAAGAAATTTTGTGTTGCATTTTGTTGGTGATATCCACGTGAATCCATGACTTTTTATGTTGTATTTCTCATTGCTGTCCATTTGAAGAGCCTAGAAGCAATAAATACCATAGCAGCTACATAAATATGATGACTGCAGGTTGTATTTTCTGAAAACCTCATTTCAGTAACAGGTAAGGTCTCACTTATCTCAGATAAGTATCTGACTCCAAATATGTTGTTGTTGTTGTTGTTGGGTGCCGTCGAGTCGGTATCCGACTCATAGCAACCCTCTGTACAACAGGGGAAACACTATTGTCAGTGCTTCTCTGCCGTTCATAGGGTTTTCAATGGCAGATTGATTTTTTGGGAGGGGGTTGCCAGGTCCTTCTCCCAAGCCTACAGCTTCTGGTGTTCCCAGGTGGTCTCCCATCCAGGTACTAACCAGGCCTGACCCTGCTTAGCTTCCGAGATCTGATGGGATCGGATGCCACAGGGCTACAGCTGCAGGCCAGACTCCAAATATAGAAAATACCAATGATGAGAGGAGTCTAGGATATATTGTCCTGCCAAAAAAAAAAAAATGTTCAAAAGATAATACATACAATCATGAGTGTATGCCAAAAAGAAAAATATGGAAGCCCTAAAGAAAGATTGATACTGTTCACACTATAAAAAAATCCATAGAGAAAATCACTCTTGACTTCTTATGTGTAGGCTGCACATAATTTCTTTTCAAAGAGTCCAGTGTGGAAAGTGCAGCTTTATATTGGAGAAACCTGACCAATACTATTTCAGCCAGGGGACCAAGGAAAATATCAATAATGATAAATCATGTTGATAGCATGTACCATTGATGTGATAAGAATAGCACCTTACTTCTGAGGTAAACATCAAACAAAAATGAGTAAGAAAAATACATCATACTAAGTAAGGCAATAAACTGGAAACAGATGTGCAGTCTATGGGGACTGGATTTATCATCTTAAATTTTCTGTGAATTTAATACTGTTCTAAAAATAAATTATATTAAAATATCCTTTGGTAAAAAATAAAAATGAAAATAGTGCTTGAATAAAAAATTCATAGAAAAAATAATATAGATCTGATTTGAATGGGTTCCCACATTGAGCACGTAATTTGAGCAACAACAACAAAAATGATGCAAAGAACTATAGCACATCAAATATCAAAGAATCCAGAGGCTCTAAATGCTACTCATAAGAGCATGTGAGAAGAGATAGGCAATAATACACAAAGAAAGGATGATAGATTTAGAGAAATTACCACGTTGCAGAGGCAGTGGTGTATTAGTTAATTCAGGTGAGGCTCATCAGTGGACACTAAATTACTGGGTGAAGAACTAATGGAGAATAAGGGACTCACGAAGCCTGAAAATAATAACCTCACAGATTATTTAATAGTCATAAGGGGAAGATGAACTGCATGAAAGATAAATTTGACAGACTTAAGTCATGAAACTTAGCATGTGGACTGCTGATATATACCACAGGAAGTGAGGCAGCATGCAGTATTATGCTATGCCTGTGGATTGGATGTGGATGAAGGGTCCCCACTGCAATTAAAGGCTCAGGGACCCCAGGATGGCACTGTTGGGGAGGGGTGGAATGTTTGGGAGGAGATGTCTAGTGGGAGGGACTCAGGTCATTAGGGGTTAACATAGTTTGCCATGAACCCCTTGGTGTTTCACTAACCCCTTCAGTTCCTGAGAAAGCGTTTTTAAAATGAACCAGCCTCATTCCTCATTCCCACTTACACTCTTCTTCTGTTTCCAGCTGGAATCCCTCACTTGTCCCTCTTCCCACTCCTGCGTGCATTCCAGCCATTGCTGTCCTTACCACAGGGCGATGTGGAGCAGCCCTCGTTTTAGAGCCTGTGATGTATCATTGGGGCTTTCAAATCTCCAATACTGTAAACTAAATAAGGCTCTTCTGATTTCCATACACTGCCTTTAATTACAGCGGTGACACTTCATCCACATCCAATGGAGGTACCTTGTTGTTGTTGTTGTTAGGTGCCGTCAAGTCGGTATCCAACTCATAGTGACCCTCATAGGGTTTTCATGGCTGAATGCTTCGGGATTGCCTTGGGAGTGGTTTGCCAGGTCCTTCTCCCAGGAGGTACCTTAGAAAACTCAAAATAAATCTACTATATGACCCAACTATAACACTATTGGGAATATACCCAAAGGGAGATGAGGCATCATACCATAGAAACACCTGCATCTCTATGTTCAATGCAGCACTTTTCACAATAGCAAAGATATAGAATTAACCAAAGTGCCTGAAAACAGAAGAATGGATAAAAAAATTATGGTACATATACACAATGGAATACTACTCAGCAATCCAAATAATAATAATAATAATAATAATAATAATAATAATAATGTCATGTTCAGTAAAATGGATGGAATTGGAGAAAATTATCTTAAGTGAACAAACACAAGCCCCAAAAGAAAAATACCACATGTTCTCACTCATATGTGGGAGCTGGATCAAATGTAAAAGAAGGAAAAAATCCTATACAGAAAATGGAACATAATAAAAAGCTAATATAAACCTAGCAGAGAAGGGACAATTTAGAGAGCAGAAAGGAGGAGGGAGGGATCTAGCAAAAGGAAGCAATGATGGGAGAAGACAGGAGGGGGAACAGGGACAAGGAGGAATGAGGAAGGAGAGAGGATGACCACAAAGTAAACAGCCCAAATTTAATAGTTTGGAAAATAATTATAATAATACAAACAATACCAAATTAATGCAAATGGGCTAGATTATTCATGTAACACTGCTGACAATGTAAAAAGATAGATCACTAGAGAAACACTTTTGGATTTAAGTCATAATTGGGATGCAAGGGTATATAGAAAAATATTCCCCAAAAAAGACATGCAAGTAGAAGGGAGGCCATTGGTGGAAGGGGTGGGAGATGGAGGAAGGAGGTGCACAAGAGGGTAAGGAGGAAGTTATCCGTGCAATGTAAAATGAAACACATATATGGAAATGTCACAATGAAATGCATGTCAGAATGAAACACATTAAGTTGTACATTAAAATTTTCCAATTAAAAAAACCTGGGAAAAAAGAAATACTTATTGAATTATTGTGGGAAATAGAAATAAAAGCTATTCAACTGCTGTGTCAAAATTTAAAAAAGACTCTTCTTCATAAGCCTATTTAAGGTATTTCATTACAGTGGCAGAAAGCTGACTAAAACATTGAATATTGTCATTTCGCTAATAGCATGCCAAAGATATTTAACCTGATTCCAGGTTGTGGTATATTCTGCAAGAATAATGGCCTTGACACTTCAAAATACCAAATACTATAAAATGAACAGATGGGCCAATTTATGCTAGATCAAAAGAGAGTAAACAAGTAATATATGACACTTGTTTGTATCTTAGATGAGGAAAAAGCTAAACAGAAGGAATTTGGGCATAAATGAAGAAGCCTATTATTATTAACCATCCCTCTATCTTTTAAAAAAAATCCTGTCCAAAGTAAGTATAGCCAAAAATTCTTTGCTGTTAATGATGATATAATTGCATAGCACATCATTTTCCACACAATTTTATTTTCTAATTATTTGTGTCCTTGAATTTAAACTGTATATTTCAAGTGTAATATAGACAGTATATAATTAGATTTTTATTTATTTTATTTATTTATTTACTTTGTGGTATGGGGGCACTGAACCCAGGGCCTTGTGCATACTTTACAAGTGCTGTGCCACTGAGCTGCACCCTCAGCCCATTATTATTTTTTTTGAAATTGAGACAGGGTCTCCCTGAGTTGAGTAAGCTATCTCTGGTTTAAAACCTGCCATCTTCATGCTTTCCTGTTTTTTACCTCTTGATTTACTTGGATTACAGGCAAGCGCCACCATGCTCAGCTAGATTTCATTGTTTTAATCAGATTGACAATTTTTCATTCAAAGTAGGGTATGCAGAATATCATGAGTTTATCTCATAGATTGCAATTGTCCTTCTGATTTTATTTTTCGTAGGAATGTGCTAAAATTGCATCTTTTCATCCATTTTGTTTTTTCCTCATTTGGCTTGAACATATTACTATTGTTGTGGTGGTTGTGGTTGTTATTGTTAGGTGCTGTCCAGTTAGGTCTGAGTCATAGTGACACTAAGTACAAATGAAGAAGACACTCCCCCACAGTGCGATGGCCAGCACTGTCAGTGCTTCTCTACTATTCAAAGGGTTTTTGAAGTTTGATTGCTTCAGGATTGTTTGGGGAGTGGCTGCCAGGTCCTTCTTCCATTTTTGAGGTTCTAGGGATCAAATTCAGAGGCCTCAGAGTGTGCAGAGCAACGCTCTATGAACTGAACTAAACCCAAGCCCAAATATATTAATAATTACATTAAACTTCTCCTCTTCCAACATCAATGTCTCTGTTTTTTCATGAGTTTATTTGCTTTGTTCATTTTCTTTTTTTAAATAGTCAAATTTTTATGCTATTTTATATGTTTAGTAGTTTTTGATGGGTTGCTAGTGTGTGTATATATATATATGTGTGTATATATATATATATATATATATATATATATATATATATATAGTTGTTGTTGTTGTTGTTAGGTGCCGTTGAGTCGGTATCCGACTCATAGAGACCCTCATAGGGTTTTCAATGGCTGAGTGCTTCAGGATTGCCTTGGGAGTGGATAGCCAGGCCCTTCTCCCATTTTTGTGGTGCTGGGAATTGAACTTGGGGCCTCAGAGACTGCAGCGCAGTGCTCTACCCATGGAGCTAAATCCCAGCCATATATATATATATATATATATATATATATATATATGTATATGTATATGTATATATGTATATATATGTGTATATATATACATATACATATATATTATATATGTATATATGTATATATGTATATATATACATATGTATATATACATATGTACATATATTGTACATATTGTACATATATATTGTACATATATATATTTGTACATATATATGTATATATATACATATACATATATATGTATATGTATATATGTATATATACATATATATATGAGCTATGCTAGACAATATTTTAAAAGAAAAATAGAATACTGCACAGATTTTGCTACATTTTTGGTTGTTTTCTAATTTTAGATAGGCTCAACTTCTTTCAGATTCCTCCTCAGAGGTGGTCACTCCAGGTTTAGCTTAAAAGTCTGGGTGGTCTCTTTGTCCAGTGTCCTGAATGACTGCTGGAGATTTTTCTGTCCTTTGTGGATTATGTGCTTAGCTCTGTAGTCTCTCCTCCCATGGCATTTTTCATTATAGTCGTGTTTTGAGGAGGGGATCATTACATAATTGTAGTGAACATATATCCCTTATATACCACTTATCTTGTGACTGAATATGTGGGATATCCTTGACTCTGTCGATTGTTTCTTTTGCTGTACAGAAGCTTTTTAATTTCATGTAATCCTATTTATCTATTCTTCCTGTGATTTTTTGAGCAATTGGAGTCCTATTAAGGAAATATTTTAAAAATCTTCACATCCTATACATTGGACAAAGGACTAATTTCCAGAATTTATAAAGAACTCAAGAAAGCAATACCCAAGGAAACAAATAACCCAATACACAAATGGGAAAAGGAAATGAACAGATATTTCTCAAGTGAAGAGGTCCATAAAGCCATGAAACACATGAAAAAATGCTCAATATCCCTAGCCATTAGGGAAATGCAAATCAAAACAACACTGAGATTCCACCTTACTTCAGTAAGAATGCCCAAGATCTGTAAAACAAACAACAACAAATGCTGGAGAGACTGTGGAGAAAAGGGAACCCTCTCATACTGCTGGTAGAGCTGTAAATTGGTTCAACCCCTTTGGAAATCAATATGGAGGTACCTTAGAAAACTAAAAATAGATCTACCATATGACCCAGCTATATTACTATTGGGAATATACCCAAAGGGAGATGAGTCATAATACCACAGAGACACCTGCATCTCCATGTTCAATGCAGCACTCTTCACAATAGCAAGGATATGGAATCAACCAAAGTGTCCGTCAACAGAAGAATGGATAGACACACACACACAAAACACAACAAAAACTATGGTACATATGTACAATGAAACACTACTCAGCAATCCAAAAAGAAAAAAAAATTAAATAATGTCATTTTCAGCAAAATGGATGGAATTGGAGAAAATTATCTTAAGTGAACAATCACAAGCCCAAAGAGAGAAATAACACATGTTCTCAGACATATGTGGGAGCTGAATCAAATTTAAAAGAAGGAAAAAGTCCTATACAGAAATTGAAATGTAATAAATTGCTAATGTAAACTAAATGGAGAAGGGAAAATTCAAGGAGTGCAAAGAAGGAGGGAGGGATCTAGCAAAAAGAAGCAATGATGTGAGAAGACAGGAGGGGGAGGAAGGACAAGGAGGAATGAGAAATGAGAGAGAGAGGATGACCACAAAGTGAACAGCCCAACTTTGATAGTTTAGGAAATAATTATAATAATACAAACAATACCAAAGGAATGTAGTAATGCAAATGGGCTGGAGTATTCATATAATACTGCTGACGATGTAAAAAGATAGATCACTACAGAAAAAAATGTGGAATTAAATCATAGTTGGGATGCAAGGGTATATAGAAAAACATTCCCAGGAAAAGACACGCAAGTAGAAGAGAGGTCATTGCTGGGGGTGATGGAGGGGGAGGAGGGGCACAAGAAGGTGAGGGAGAAGTTATGTGTGCAATGCACAACGAAATGCATATATGGAAATGTCACAGTGAAATGCATGTCAGAATGAAACACATTAAGTTGTACATTAAAAATTTCCAGTCAAAAAAATAAAGAATATGTGGGATGTTTCACTCTCCCTTTTGCCAACCTCCCACCTGAGCCCTCATCTCCCACTTTCCCTAGCCATTTGTTGAGAGTTCCTTCAATTTCCAAGGTGGTGTGTCAGTCTCATGTAGCAGTGTCTGTTGGCTTCTCTTTCCCCTGTCAGAGAGTCTACCTGCACTCAGCTTGGTCTTCGCCTGTGCTCCAAACTAATAAGGGTTATAAACATGATCATCGGCTACTTAGCAAGACTCTCCTCTGCCCACATAGTTAGTCCATTTCATTCTTCTTGCTTTCATAGATCTGTGCTACCTGTAAAGTAAACTTAAAAAATCATTTATTCCTTTCTAATAATTTACAATAGAAAAATCACTTAAAAATGGAAATATTTCCTTTCTAGATTTTTTGTAATTACCCTCTTTATGTTTATTACATATATGAAACATCTCAACTCTGTTCTATATAGTCTAGAATATTATATATGACACTAAATCATATCCTACTATACTGTTCCTTGTTTTGTTCTGATTTATATTAAAAATCCATATTTATGCACATAGTTGGAGTTCATTTCTTAATGAATAGGATTCATTTTATGAATTCATCAAAATTTTCTATATGTCCAACTGATAGTTGAAATGTAAAGAATCTTGGATTAAGGTAATGTGGTACTTCCAGTGAGGGATGCTGTCTTCTTTCTTGTGGTTTTGGAGTATATCATTTCCCTTACCAAATGTACTTCATGGCCTCAGATAATTTCTTAAGCTCCAGCCATTATATCTATGTTCTTGGTAGCAGAAACAATGAAAAAAAAAAAAAAAAGGAGGCAAGCAGACTCTATTTTAGAAAATAGAAACTATTTTCTATTATAGTAAATAGAAAGTCTATTTTCTATATAAAATTTTCTATACAGAAAATAGAAAACTCTGTTTTCTGTATTCTGCTCATATCACTTTTTACTTACTTCCAATGGCTGAAATTTAATCATTTGGTCACAGCCAAGTACATGGGATTCTGATATATGCATATTTTCAATTTAGACAGTCACATGTCTAAGTAAAATTGGAGACTATTGTTATGGAAAAAGTGGGGAGTGTCTATAAGGAAGCAACAATTTCTACCATATTAGTAATAAACCATCTATAATAATATTTCTATATAATATTTGCAGTGAGTGTTTTCTCAGACTGGCTTTTCATCTAAATTTGCAATTGAGAAACTATTTTTGCTTATATTGATAAATGCAGAACTCATAGTTACAAAATATCATTTATATATGTTAGATATAGTTTTCACTGTTAACACAGTATATCAGTTTTGGTGGCAATCACTGTAATGATGATGGTATCCAAATGTGTATGTCTATACTATTTTTAAGAGAAAGCAATACTAACTACATGTTACATATTAAATCATAATTATTTTGCAGTTTTGATTTCAAACATGTCAATTACTATAAATTTATATTTTTACATTCTGCACTTAATGTAGAGTAAGTTTATTCAGTGTAACTGTCTTTTTGGTAATTACGGGTCATAAAAGATTGAATTTGTTTCTGGGTATTTAAAATTTTGTGAACGCATAAGAATTTTACAAATTGTCTCTGAGTCACTTAGGATGTGGTAGCACTTAATGTATCATATGCATATCCAAGGAAAACAAGGGCATCATAATGAAACAAATATATAAGGCTAAAGTACATTTGAAATTAACTTGAACCTCACTTTTTACTGCTGTTATAGACCATGTGCATTCTTGCACCATTAAATCATAATGACATCTAGGTCCAGCATGTACCTCTTGAGATTATAAGGAAGAGACCAGACAGGTGAGATAAATGCTTATCTACTGATTGTCTGCCTTTCTTTTTTGGCAATATTGGTTTGTGCAGAAAGTACAAACCCAAGAAGGCAAGAAAAATTGACTATATGAGTTATGTTACAAGGCAACTATTAGAGAAGGACCTAGCTCTTGCTGAGGTGGGAATTACAGTTCTCTTTTCTACCAGAAATGATTGGTCATTTGAAATTGCTAGTGATCATTCTTTCCAAAAAGATGCAAAAGTAAAGAATGAATCACTGAAAAATTAGAGGAAGGTATACCACCTCCTACTCCTCATAGTAGGTAGAAAATAATTGATTGAAATATAAACAGGAACTGAGAATGTGAGGTCCAGCAGGAGTATGTTTGTGCAACCTGGAGTCTTCTGCAAGTTGTTAATGAGGTTAATGTAATAGCAATAACTAGAGGTGATTAATGTCTAGATATTCTTCTGAGTATTATGCATGAATTAATCTGTTTAATTATTATTAAATACTATGAGGTTTGTTGTTGTTAGGTTCTATCAAGTTGTGTCTGACTCACAGTGACCCTATATATAACAATTATATTGACCCATTTCACAGACAAGGAAACAGAATTAATTTGTCAAAGGTGATGTAGGAGGGATACTGGTAGATCCAGTTGAATAAAAATCTGGTTACAGGACTTGCAATCTTTACTGCCTCTCTAACAAAGGACCCATGGAGAACCTGGGCTTATATTTTAGTGTAAAAAAGCAGGGCACACTTCATTCATACTTAGAATCAACCATAGCACCAGGTGGCATATCTAGTATGGATGTTGATTTAACTCTCAGTAGTTAGAGAGTTGGAGCCCTGCAAGCTGATAGTGGAAAGGAAGAGTGGATGAGTTATAGACTACGGTAGGATAATCAAAAGGCCAGGGACAGAATTTGGGTCAATTTAGAAAGGAAAGAAAAGAAATACTTTCATGCAATGCACTAAAAATAAAGATGAGATTTTCATTTGTCACAATTTTCATACCTTTAGCATGGGTCAAGGAACTTTGAAAGACTGTTAGAGGAAGCACAGGCAACAAAAAAGGAATGGCATTAGATTGGAAATGTGAGTTGTTTTCTTCTCAAAGGATCGTAATGTTACTTGGGCACTCATATATAGATTAGATTCATTACCAGACAGGGGAAGAGACCACAGATCTCCTATCTTTCCATGCTGCCAAATCAAATGTAACTCAGAGTAATTTGCCCATATTATGATTTTGTTTTCCCCAAAGATGATGTGAAATGGCTGATGCCAACTTTAAGAATTTAAGGGGATCTCCTGTGAGGTCACCTAATAAGGGTAACTAGGAAAAAGGTAACTATGCACAAGTGCACTTCTCTCTGAGCATCTGATGTTTGAAGAAAGTGACAGTGTAGTAAAATAGAAAATTACAGCATTTATGAAGTCATAAAGTCAGAGTTTCTTTCTACAGATGGCATCTCCATTTTTTTCTTATTGTTTGGTGGCTTGTTTGTCCATTTGTTTTACTGTAAAAAAGAATATTTAAATTTAGGGAAAATATTTTTTATGCTTTTGTTGTTTGAGAGAGTAGTGGGTCAAAGAAAAGAAGAAAGACCCTCAACTAGATGGATTGACACAGTAGCTACGACAATGGACTTCAAAATAAAAAAGATCCTCTCCCTGGCACAGAGTCAGAGAGTATTTCGTTCTGCTGTATATAGGGTAGCTATGGGCTGGACTCTCTAACAACAACAACAACAACAACAGCCACCGTCAAGTCAGTATGACTCAGAGCAACCCCATGTACAAGAAGGTCTTCCTTTTTTGCACTGACTCACCCCTCTCCCAAATATTATGTCCTTGTCCAGGGACTGGCCCCTCCTGACAACATGTGAAAATATGTAAGACATAATGTAGCCATCCTTGCTTCCAAGGAGCACTCTGATTGCACTTCCAGAATGGATCTATTGGTTCTTTTGGCAGTCCATGGTATATTCAAGATTCATCTCCAACACCATAATTCAAAAGCATCAGTTTTTCTCCTGTTTCCCCCAGTTGTCTATCAGTTTGCCTTACTGTGGGGGTTTGTGTGTTGCTGTGATACTGAAAGCTAGGCCACCGGTATTTAGTTACTAGCAGGGCCACTCATGGTGGACAAGTTTCAGCTGAGCTTCCAGACTAAGACAGACCAGGAAGAAGGACCCTGCAGCCCACTTCCAAAACAATTAGCCACTGAACATCCTATGAATAGTAGAGAAGCACTTTATATTTTTATCTCATATAAAGCCAGAAACAATCAGCCATTGAAAACCCTATGAGAGTCACTACAAGTCACAGACAGCACCTAACAATAACAACAAAGTCAATGTCAGGGCTGGGGTTTAGCTCAGTTAGAAGAGTGCTGCTCTGCACCCTCTGAAGCTCTCAGTTTGATTCCCAACTCCTGAAATCCTGAAACAATCAGCCATTGAAAATCTTATGAGGGTCTCTATGAGTTGGACCCTATTCCACGGCACCTGACAACAAAGTCAGCATGAAAGTAACAATTCGATAGTGTTGCTTTGATTGTCACAGAGCATGTTGTGTGTAAAATTTATTATAAAGCCTGACACCACAAATACTAATCTTTCCAGATCACCTTTGAAATTGTTTCAACAATTAGAGCTTCCAAACATTTCTGGCCTGCAGGTGTACCACTGTGGCATCCGATCCCAGCGGATCTCAAAACTAAGAAGGGTCGGGCCTGGTTAGTACTTGGATGGGAGACCCCCTGGGAAGACCAGGCACTGTAGGCTTGGGAGAAGGACCTGGCAACCCATTCTCAAAAACCGATCAGCCGTTGAAAACCCTATGAGTAGCTGAGAAGCACTAACAATAGTGTTTTGTCTGCTGTACACGGGGCTACTATGAATCAGACCAGGGCTACTATGAGTCAGGGCTACTACTGACCCAATAGCACCTAACAACAACAAATATTTCTGATAACTGTTGTATTCTGACTTATAGTAACTATTAGACAATCTCATTAAAGAAAGAGAAGAAAACTAGGAAAAGGAAATACTTTAGGATTTCTTTTGCTGGTGACACACACCAAATTGTTCCATTCCAAGGGTCCAACAAAGAGCCCAGGGCAACAGGATGATTTAATCAGGTGCTCCACATCCCTGGGATATGGCCTATGGCCTTGGTCCTATGCATGATGATAGCATTCCATCACCAAGGTATAGATCAGCCCATGGACAAAACACATAATTGCTGCCATAATTCCATGATCTAGAAGTAAGTCATACGGCTGGAAGAGCACTGGTTTTGTATACTAGCTGGGGAGACAGGCGCTCAGAAGAAAAACATGAGATTTTAGTAAGCAACATTGCACAAGCTTTGACTAAAGGATAATAAGTTGCCATGGGAACATAGATGAAGGACCAGCAAAATCAATGTTGTGAATTAAGGAATATCTTTTCTCAGCCCTTTACTGAAACAACAAAACAAAAGTAGTATTGCGCAATGTTGACAGAGGCAAATACACTTTCTTTTTACTCACTCATGTGAAAGTGTGTTTTTATGTGAGAATTTTAAAATGTCTGTACTGTTCTTGATAATGTAAAAAATCTTACTCCCTAATTTTTGGTGTATCTTCCTGGTATGGGCTTGTGTTTGGGTTGATGAAGTGATTATAATAGTAGAAGTGTGCTCTTCAAGTAATTTAGTTTAATTGTCTCCTATCTGTATATTCCACCTCTCTCATTTATTCATTTTTAAGATAGTAATTAAGTTAAAGCATATATTTGAAATCAATAGAAGCAAAGACTGCAAAGGGAGAGGGTGAGGAAATAAATAGCTTTAAACCTGAGGAACAGAGAAGTTGACTCAACACTATTAAAATGGAAGAATTAAATTGAGAGGACGGAGAAGCCAAGTGAGAAATGAAGATGCTGAGGCTAAGCTGCGGTAGGTTCACACAGATTTGCTAGACATATCCCAGATAGGGTCAGTCAAGTGACCATTCTGATTGGCAAGACTGCCTTCTTCTTTCCTCACACTGCTCAGCCAGGGCTGAAATGAGCTAAGAATGTGAAATTAATAAATGTTATTTCTTCTTTCTGTACTGAACTACAAGGTGTTTTGTGTCTTTACTCTTAATTCCACCAAGATGCTATCAGGAACATGTTTAAGAAAACTTAGTGGACACCAAGCATATGCCCCTAAGTGTGTTAAGTGCTGGAGATGGAATGTTGGACTGGAAAGTGTCCATAGTCCAGCAAAGCAGACAAATGTGTGTGTGGGGGGAGTGTTTATGCAAGGCTAAGGTAACACAGGCCTGAGGGCAGGTGACATGTGAAAGGACAATGGTGCACTTGCTGGGGAATCTGGGAAGCACACTCTGCTGCTGTGCTTGGAAGGGGCAGGAGGTTGGGATTCTGGACACTTCTCACTCTCTTGTCTCTGCCACCTCCTCTTTCTGTTACTACAATCACAGTAGATTGTGCTCTGATCATTTTACAAAGTCAGGTGCTACATTCAGTTTGTTTGAGCAGGGAAATGGTATGTAGGAAACATTGGAAGGAACTGGGATTTAACTCAGTTGGTAGAGTGCTGCTCTGCACTCCCTGAGGACATGGGTTTGATTCCCAGCACTGCAAAAATGTGAGAAAGGTGTGGCAGCCCACTCCTGAAACATTCCTGAAAAGCAACCAGCCATCAAAAACCTTATGAGGGTCACTGTAAGTCCCACCCAACACTAGGGCATCTAATGTGGAAACAGAAAAAGGTTGCAGAAAAAGGCTTGTTATGATCCCACTGGCACTTAGCAGACCAGTCTCAGCTAGACCTCGAGGTCCATTGATAAGGGAAACTATGTCACAGAGACGGTCATACATGATAAACTAACCAGAGAGCTGATGACTGGAATTCCTGTGAGTGAGACTGACTTCTGAGAAATGAAAAATTACTCTGTACCTGCCTCCCTTAATTGCTAAAGTATTCTCTCACCTCTGTAGCCTTGCTTCTCCTCCCCTACCCTATAAAGCCCCTAACCAATGGGAGTCATCTGCTGCTTTCTGAAAGTCCACTCCCGGGACTGAAAGTAGTTGGCCAGCTGGTCTAAACTTTTCTGCTCCAGATCTGTTTGTGTCTTGGAGTATTTTTCTGGGGTCGAGCCATTGGGTACAACACTAACAACAACAAAAATTGGAAACCCCACTGTTTCAAGATCACACAACTGGAGGATGCAATTGATTATGGGTGTCATAGATGTTAATCATGAACAATTTCTTTGACTAATTCTATTTTTAAAACATTTTAAAGATTGATTACTATAGATACAATGAGTAAATAAAAATAGAAAATACTATGTTAAATTTCAGTGTACCTACCACCTTGTTTAAAGGAGAAAATGTTACTATTACAGGTGGGGTTGTCTATGTATCCTTTTTGATCTTTCCCCTCTGTCTTCTCAGATGTCAAGATTAGACTGAATTTAGAGATTATCATTCCATTGTATATATTACTAATAATATGTTGTTTGGCTTTGCTGAATTTAAACATTATATTATTAGTTCTGTCCCCCCACCCCACCACCACATACACATCTTGCTGTTTTTAATCAATTTATTTTATGGGATCCATGCATGTTCACATATGTAGTTCTATTTCATTCATTTTCTGTACTGAATACCATTCCATTATTTGAGTCCATCTTCATTCATTCATACTCATGTTGATCTCATACATTTTTCTATTTTTAATAAAGCAGTGAGGTAGGCAGAAATCTGAGATGATTCTCAAGATTTCTAACACCTGGAGTACATGTCCTGTGTGGAGTCAACTTGGGACTAGACTCCTAACTCATGGAAAGTGGAAGAAAACCAGTGATTGTTCATTAAAGCCACCAAATTGTGGTAGTTTGTCACACAGCAATAGAAAATGCTGCTGTTTGTTTCCTATTGCACTGGCATGAGAGTTTCTTTGGGATATGATCTAGGGATGCATTTCCTGGGATGTAGGATGCACATGTGTTTAACAGATGATTGCCAACTGACTGTCACAGGCGTTGACGTTCTTAACATGGATATCACCTATGTGTAAAGCAGCAGCCAACTTGCCCAGAAGAAGTAAATACCAAATTATCAGTTTTATGACCATGTCTTCTGATATTTCATTTTTCTAGGAAAGCCCTTTAATAATAATCTCTTAATGGAATAGAATATTAACAGCCTTTTCTTAAGAATTCATATTGTTAAATTTACCTCTTGCATAGCACAGTGTAATAATCACATTCTTAAAGTCAGAAATATTGTTAGGTTAGGTGCCATGGAGTCATGTCGGACTCTTATGGACCCTCATAGGGTTTTCAATGGCAGATTGTTTCGGGATTGCCTTGGGAGTGGGTTGCAACATCCTTCTCCCATTTTGGAGATGCTGGGAACCAAACTCAGGACCTCAGAGACTGCAGAGCGGCGCTCTACCAACTGAACTAAATCACAGCCCTCAGAAATAGTAGTGAAATAGTAATTAAGAATGCTTACTTTTGATTTTTATTAGTGCCTTTTTTCTAGTTTCTTTCTTGCAAATAAGTGGGCTCATTGATGCATTTAATGTATACAATGAAAATAATACCATTTCCATGTCTAGAGTGAAATTCAAATTTATGAGTAAAAGTGCCAGGCTCCATGGTGCATTCTTGTAACCACAGAGACTTGGGAGGCAGAGGCAGGAAGACACAAGCTCCAGGCCAGAGGCAGCCAGCATAATTTAGCAAGACCCTGCCTCCAAACAACAACAAGCCCATAAACCAAAAAACAAAGTAAAAAATGGGCTGGGGATGCTGCTGACTGGTAGAACACTTCCAAAAACATGTGAGGCCTGGGTTCAACTCCCCAGTACTGAAAAAAAAAATGAGTGATGTCAAGATAATCAGAGATAATTTACATTACAGTAGAAGCGGCACAAAGGAAAGGTCACTACTTTTGCTTTCACAGATCTTTATTTGCACATGTTGCCAGGCAATGGAAGGAAAATCATGGCCCTAAAGCTCTAGATTGCCTTTTCTGACATTCACTGTTAAAAAACAAAATCAAACCGAGTCTATTATGTGCAGCGATACCATTTTACAAAAATATTTTTGAAATATTGTTAAACAAAAGTGCCTTAAACAATAGTTGTTGTTGTTGTTAGGTGTCTTCGAGTCCGTATCCAATTCATAGCGACCCTCATAGGGTTTTCAATGGCTGACTGTTTAGGGATTGCCTTGGGAGTGGATTGCCAGGCCCTTCTCCCATTTTTGCGGTGCTGGGAATTGGACTCAGGACCTCAGAGACTGCAGAGCTGTGCAGAGACTGCAGAGCTCTGAGCTAAATCCCAGCCCGCCTTAAACAATAGAAAATTAATTTTCCCTAGCCCGTCAGTGTGAACTTTTGTTTCTCATTTTCCTTGTGGAGCAATTTTAGTTCTTTTATTTATGATTATTATATTTAAAACAGGACAATTTTCTTTAAAAGGTCCAAAAGGTTTTCCAAGGCTTTTGGCATCTGCAGGTTTAGTATTTAGAGTTTCAACATTTGAGAGTGATATTGTGGATTATCTGTTTTCCTTCATAATTTTGCTGAGGAACATATTTGAGAGGGAGCTTGGCCCATCTCTCAACCTACACATTATGGGTAACTTATGTTTCTTTATATAGGGTTTTCCTTGTGAATCCGTGGGGTGGGGGGAAGCGAACTTTGTTTTTGTTAAAATTATGCCTCCTTCCAGCTTCCACATGATTCTAACTCCAAAGGTTTGTATTAAAACAGTTCTTAAAAACAAAACAAAACAAAACAAAACAAAAAAATAACTTTTGCTGGTGGCCCAACTTTGAGACTGTGAACTTTCTGATGGTCTCAGTACCCAACCTCCCAGAGTATTAGGTATTTCTTCTGGACATTACATGTCATTCCTTGTGATATCTGTAGGTGAGGATTAAGTCTGATTGAACTTTTAAAAAAAAATAATTTTTAAGTGCATGCTATGGATGTATATAAAGCATTCTATCATTCTATAAGGAACACCGACTAGGAATGAGAATGAGCTCCTGAAACTGTTTTAGGAATCTAGAATATATGGTCCTCCACTTCTCCTCCTATCTCCCTGCCAACAGGCACTTCCCTTGCACTTTTCCATTTTCTGTGACCCTGCCTTGTTATGGAAATTCTTTTCACTGTTTTTGTTTTAGGCCTTCCTAGTGCCCCCACCAGCACAAAAGTTGAGATCTTCCCTGTGTCATCTCTATAATTGGAACCTTCCCTTCTGAACACTATCACATAGTTTCATAGCTGAATATTTCTCTATAACTCTAATATCAAGATATTCACTTATTTCATCTTCTAGTTTTTTCAGCGTTCTCTTTTTCACTTTCCTACATGTGTGTTTCAGTGATTTAGAATTGATATTAATGCATAATATATGTATAATTTTATTTGTAGTAAAATTTATCTTGACACAATTTAAAAGTACTTTTTCTCACGTTTTTTTTCTTTTCTTTTCATTTTTTTTTACTTTTCTTTTCAGTACTGAGGGTTTGAACCCAGAGGGTTTCCAACATATTAAGGAAGTGCTGTCCACTAAGCTGTATCCATAATCCCCTTTTTATGTTTATTTTGAGACAGGGTCTCACTAGTTGTACAGGCTGCCTCTGGCCTTGAACCAGAGATCCTCCTACCTCAGCCTCTACAGTCACTGGGATTACAGGCATGGGCCATAGCACCCAGCTTTGGTGCCTTCTTTCATACTACTTTTAACTTTCATGTACAACTTTTAATGTATTTCTGACATTTTGTACATTATAAATAATATAAGAACATGACGTAATTATTAATATTCAATCTTGTTCTCTGGTAAGGAAAATCATTCTTTGTTAATCTTGAGTTTCCCCTGGTTATTTTTTCCACATTTGCTCAGACTTGCATTTTATTTCAGGGTCACCTCACCAAGATGACAAGAGTGTAGACAATATAACCCAGGTTTCTTGGGATAAGAATGAAGCATCTTCATCCTGAAAAGGGTTGAGGGACACAGCAAGAGTCTCATTTAATTAACACCTATGGCTACCACCTGAGCACGTTAGGTTTTTTGCATCAAAGGATGAGTAGACAAGAAGAGCAGTTGGCATTTTGCCAGGGCTGACTGACCCTCACAACCAAGAGGACATGAGGCTGATGTTGCATAAGCGAAACCAGAAGCTGAGATGAAGAAAACAGATGGAACCAGATGCCTTGCTCAGAGCTTCTTTGAGAATCCTTGTTCCAACATCCCAGGGAACACCTCCAACTACATTCTCAAATCTTCTAAGTTAAAAGTTCCTTAGTTTTTCTTATATTGTCTAGAAATTGTTTTTTTGCTTTTGATCCACCTTTTATTTGAACCAGATTCCATTGGATTATCAAACCAAAGTGCCCAAACCATGAACACAACCACCTCTGCTTTCTAGTCTAAATACAATGCTTTCCTCGACACCTAACATAGTTAAAAGAAGAGGACGGGTACCCAATTAAGACTCTTATAGCAATTTTTAGATTTTTTTTGCATTTATTAAGACAACTATAAATACTGAGACTTCAAAAAAAAGAGAGAAAGAAAGAAAGAAAGAAAGAAAGAAAGAAAGAAAGAAAGAAAAAAAAATTTCTGTAGGAACTCTCCGAAGTAGTCCTCAGTTGATTGTTCTTGGACTCAAAACCAGAACCAGCCGTGATGGCACACTCCTATAATCCCAGTGACTCAGGAGGCAGAGGCAGGAGGATCACAAGTTCAAAACCAGAGGCAGTATGTGTAATTTAGTGAGACCCTGTTTCAAAAAGTAAAAAAAAAAAAAAAAAAGGGCTGAGGGTGCAGCCCAGTGGTACAGCACTTGCAAAACTTGCAAGTGTGAAGCCCTGGGTTCAACTCCTAGTACTGCAGAAAAAGAAAAAATAAAAGATTCAAAATCTAGAAATAGCCTGTATCCTTATTTTTTGATGTGGTTTTGCAGTCTCTTTGTATACATTTTACATACCTGTCAAGTGTTGAGTGGGGCTGTTCTGTTGTGTCAATTCTTTGGTAGAGGATAACTCCATTGAAAACTGAAACCAGATCTTTTACTTGGTAGAGATATTGTGGTGTTGAAACTGTAATGATTTCTTAAACTGTAATAGCTCAATAATATTACTACTTAAAAATTTATCTCTAATTTTTTGTAAGGTACATATATTAATTTCCCTATATAATATCCACACTAATAAACAAAAGGAACATACTACAGTACTTAAGTCTTCTTTATGAGGATGCATTCCTTATCATATTTATTTGAATATTTTAATGGCTTACAATATAATTTATAACCCAAGTGGGAAAATATGAAATTTGGATATGAAATAAACCATTTTTTATTTGCTCCTCAAGAGCTAGTGCTCCTTATATCCATTCTTCTCACATACTCTGTTTACTGTTTATGCAAATGATGTGATCATAAAGCATTCCATGGAGTTTTTAGTTATGCATGTTTTATTACACCATTAATGCATCTTGGCACATCTAAAGTGATACATTTGTGAAAAGATGATTAACTACTATGTATTTTACAATCTGCAACTAATTGTTTAACTGAATGGATTATTTAGAATCTGTTAGACTTCTGGGATTACATGCTGAATTGTTTTCATGCCTTTCTAATTTTATTATAATAAATTTTCTGCAAATGAATGACTTTAAAATAGCACAGCTCACATTGTGGGCAATTATGAGTATGCCTGGTTTTTCAAAGTACATGTTAGAAATAATGAAAAGACAAAATAAATAACTTATTGAACTTTCTACAGTGGAAATTTTTGTCAGTCACATTAACACAAAACTGGAATGAGGGCTTACAAATTATTCAAAGTTTTATCTAAAAAGTTTTCTATGATGGTACCCAATATGCAAGTTTGACCTTTACTCCCCGTCTCTTGTGACTATAGCTCAGGGAGGAAACAGTGAATTTCACTTAGTCACTTACATTGCTATTACGCAACTTTGAACAGTGCTCACAGATGGATCTGCTTTGAATTTTGCAGTAATGAAATCCATTATGGTTGACCCCAAGAGAATATAATTTTAGCTTTTGCTAAGTTCCCTTGCTAGGTTTATTATTCTTGCTAGGTTTAAATGTCTTCTACTTGAGTATTTTACCTATGGTAAGACTTGACTTGAAAAGTATAATTGTTTTTTAGGAAACATGGTCTAGGTATTTGTTATCTATTACTATCAGTTAGGAGAAGGACCCAGCAACCCACTCCCCAAAATATCAATCAGCCATTGAAAACCCTATGAATACCAGAAAAGCACTGACAATAGTGTTTTTCACCTGTTGTACATAAGGTCACTAGGAGTTGGACACTGATTCGAAGGCACCTAACAACAACAAGATTACTATCAAGGGGTTGTGGTTTAAGTCACTTTTGACACTAGGTTGGAAGAATGTGGCAATTGACTCCTGAAGCAAACCTGAAACAATCAGCCATTGTAAGCCCTGTGAGAGCTGCTATGAGTCGGACCCCATTTGACAACACCTAACAACCACAACAACATGACACTAGTTAACATATACCCTGTGTTGGAAAAACTTCCTGGCATTTTCTATTTATGTATTGTTGTTGCTTGTATTATTTATAGTAGAGGCCAAACTACAGCAACAAAGGACTATGATGTACAGGATTTCAACTCAGATTAATTTTCTCTTATGTAAAGTACAAAGCTGTGTATGGGGTCCAGGGTGGTTAGTCAGCTGTACCCTACATGGTCATTCAGAAATCCGGAGTCCTTCTCTCTTGCTTTGCCTGAATTTCCTCAGATTTTGCCTGTTTTCCACATTCTAGATTACAGAAAGAGAAAGAATGAAATGAGATACAAGCAATTTCTTAAGGGAAAAGAGGAGACTACGTTTTATGAGAGCAATTGTCAACTTTCTGACTTCTTTTGGAAAAAAGTAGCAGACTGATCTTTACTACAGTATGAATTTACTAGGTTATAATTTGTTTGCTAATAAAATTATATGTAAATATATGGTCTTTAAAATTTTAATTGAAGTGTGCACATTACAATTTAAAATATAAAATTTCAGTGTTTACATATCCAATTTATGAGGGCATCTAATAAGAAAACAATACCAAGCATAATTCAAAATTTTCTATTTGGAACCTTATGAGATTAACATTTCCATCCAATTTGACATTTTTGAGTGTTTTTGTCAATTAGAAATTGTATAATACTCTTGAACTTAAAAACACAGTATTTAAATTTCTGCCTCATATCTTTGTAGCATTTCTTATAAGTCCAAAATAATAACCACAACTTTAAAAATACATTTGTTGATTTATCAACTTAAGTTTTATTACAAAAATATGACATTAAAATAATCATTAGACCAAATACTTATGCATTATTTCAACTACTGTTAGAAGGATTTTTAAAATATAAAATAACTATATAAAATCATGTTGTAGAATTATGTGTATTAAATGAAGAGATGTTCAGAAACCTTTTTTTTTGTTGAGTTTTCAAGACGGCAAAAACTTTCTGGTTTTTGTATAATTCTCTTTGGTATAAGTTGAACCCAACTATGGTACTTAAGAACAACAAAAAAAATACAGTTCTAGAAATGGTGTTCCACATTTGAAAAATTAGAATCAGTAACTAGAAAACAGAAGTGAAAGTTTGCCCTGTGTAATACTTCCTACAGGCCCTGCAACTGGGATATTTTATCCAATATTTTCACGAAAGGTATGCTTTTACCTCCAAATCAATTGCCAGTTGTGTGAACTGGGATCAACCAAAGCTTTATGATTTGAAGATATCTTATTGCTATACCTCTTTTATAAGGCAATTTGTTTTAGACAAATATTTAGATTTTAGAACATGTTTTATAATTTAAAAATTTACCCAAATATATTTGGATCTAATTGATCAATTGCTTTATCATTTTCTCATTAAATAATATAGCATATTATAATAGAAATTGATTCCCATTGGGAATTAGAAAACCTTGTATAAAATCTCACATCAGTAATTATTTTTGTGACCTTGAATGAGGCATTTAAAACTCTCTTAGTTTCATTTTCCTTATTGAGGAAAGGTAAGAAGAAGGCAAGAAAAGGTATGAAAGTGTTAGATCATTACTAATAAATTCCTAATTTTATATTTTTAAATTACATATTTTTGTCACCTTTCAGAGGTTTTTGTATGACATTTTGTTAAATTTAGAAGGTATGAAGAGATTTAGATAGTCTTGCCCCGTGAGGATCCTGTTATCTTTATGTGGTCATCTTTTGCACCGAAACATAATAATTAATATATGAAATAAATACCACAAGAGAAAGGTATTCTTTCAAATTCTTTGAAAAGACTCTAAAGAGGAACATTCCTATTAACCTATCATTCTCCTGATTCTCAGGGAATTACTCTTACATCTTGAATTAGTCAAGATTCTCTAAGAGGCAGAACCCATAGGAGTCTAGATAGATGATAGATAGATAGATAGATAGATAGATAGATAGATAGATAGATAGATGGCAGGGGATTTATTAGAAGAAGTGGCTCATAAAATTACAGAGGCTGAGAAGTCCTGTGGCAGGCCATCTGCAAGCTGGAGAATCAGAGAAAGCAGTAGTTTGGATCAGCCCAATCAACAGGCCTGAGAACCAATGAAACCAATGATGTAACTCTCAATATGAGGCCAAAAGTCCAAGCTCCCTAAGTGGCTTCTGATGTAAGTTCCAGAGCCCAAAGGCTGAAGAACCTGGGAGCTCTGATATCCAGGGGCAGAAGAACGATGGTCTTGCTCCAGAAGAGAGAATTTTTTTTTATACCTTTTTGTTCCATCTAGGTTCCAGTAGATTGGATGATGCCATCCATATTGAGGGTGTTGTTTCCTATCCAGTTTACCACCTCACACAATAACATCTTTGGAAAACAACTTCACATGCACCCCAGAAATCAGTCTTTACCAACCATCTAGTCAGGTCAAGTTCATGTCTAAAATTAGCCATCACAAATTTTAATTATTCCAAGTAGAGAAAAGACAAAAATATTTTATCCTAGAAAAATAAAACCCATAGTCCTTAAATCAGTACTTAAACCACACTAGATATTTGTCCCACCTGCAGCCATAGCCCTGTGGCATTCAATCCCGTCAGATCTCAGAAGCTAAGCAGAGTCGGGCTTGGTTAGTACTTGGAGGGGAGACTGCCTGGGAACACCAGGTGCTGTAAGCTTAGGAGACAGACCTGGCAACCCACTCCCAAAAATCAAGCCATTGAAAACCCTGTGAACAGCAGAGAAGCACTGACAATAGTGTTTTGCCTGTTATACTTAGGGCAGCTATGAGTGGATACCAACTCCAGGGCACCTAACAACAACAAGATATTGGTCCTCTTCCTTTCCAACATTAATTCCCATTATATTTCCATACAGTTTCACTGTACATAGATGAGGATATGTATGAAATCAAACAAAATACTTTACTTTGTAAAAGTTTGTTGTTGTTGTTGTTAGGTGCCGTCAAGTCGGTATTCGACTCATAGTGACCCTCATAGGGTTTTCAATGGCTGACTGTTTTTTCGGGATTGCCTTGGGAGTGGATTGCCAGGCCCTTCTCCCATTTTTGCGGTGCTGGGAATCAAACTCGGGACCTAAGAGACTGCAGTGCAGTGCTCTACCAACTGAGCTAAATCCCAGCCCTTGTAAAAGTTTAGATCACATATTATTCCTATTCCTTATGCCTCAGAAATTATTGAAATCTACTACTTATGCAAAGAAAAGTGGAAACTCAAGAATGAAGAAGTGGTACTCTAAGGGAATCTCAATACATATTAAAACTAGTTAAGTATCTTATTTGACCTATATAACTCCCAGCACCAAATTGAATGAAAATGGTATACATAATTTTAAATCATTTAGTAAAAATATTGATTTTAAAGTGAATAAGAATATGTAATTAGAATCTCAGTTCAAGTCAGTAATAAAAAATTGACTGGTATAAAGGGAAGAAGTATATAAAACCATGAGAAATTTATCTTCTTTCTAGAGTTGCTTAATAGATACTTTTTTCATCCATGACATTGATAAATTCTAGCACCTAAAATCAATTATGTATTATAATATATAAGAATGCATTGTATTGTATTACAACAGAAGCCAGAGATGAAGCAGGTGGCTCTTCTGAAGAGTTATTTAAGACCAATTAACTCAGGGATAGTTATAATGACTTTGACAGAATTAACTGAACTATCAAAGGATGGGACAAGCGCCAAGGCCAGCATCATCAGGAAAACATAAGCACCCCTAAACCTGAAGGAGCCAGAAAAATAATTAGTTGTTAGGTCTTGTTGAGCCCTATGATTATAGAAGAGGACTGCTTAATAGCAGCTATGAAGGACAAACAACAACTTCTGCCATATTGTGACCACCGTGGGAGGAGAGTCACAGAGAAGATTCCCAATTTTTCCCTCCAACTTGTCTCTGACTTGCCACTGATACCTTTTATTTTTCTAAACTCAAATGGTACCTAGGAACAAACCAGCCCTGGAGTTGCAATCCCAAAGTACAGCCTGTTGGAGGAGAGTTCTAGGTAAACAGGGTGGGGACCAGATGCACAGGGCACTGACACGAGTGGAGTCAAACACAATGAAGGCTTTATGATTTAGTTGAAGATCTAAATACATCAACCCCACAGGTACAGAAATATTCAAAATATAAAGACACCAAGGGGGGATGCCATTTGATTTGCTCTCTGTATTAGGATAAAGCAATGGATAATTGGTTGTTTGAGATGCATTGTTTTTCCTAGTCATCCTGTGATGTGAAAATCCTTTAGTTTGTAGGAATCACAAGTGACATATAAAGAAAATGAGGATACAGGGCGGTGCTTTGGGATATTTTATAACTGATCTGATTTTGCAAGGCCACGATGAAAAAAAATCATGAGAATTGGATAGCAACATATTTACATTTTTAGACAGGGATGTTGTAATTCAGATTGAAGAACTAGCTGTTGAAATTAGAAAACAAAGAATTTTGAAGTATACGATCTTGGACTTCCATTACCCTCCATTCTGAGGCAACTTTGCTACAATGATCAAGAGAGGACATTTTTTTATCTTTAAGTAAGAACATATTAGAGATGTTATATGGGACAGATTAAGGAACTTGAATTAAAGAAAATAACAGTAAAGGCTAATCAAACTCTATCAAATGAAAAGTAAAGTAGTAGAATTGCAACTTCATGTCATGTATATAGATATGACTCCAAATTTTCATAAGTTCATAGAAATGACTAAAAGAAAACCCATGCTTCCTTTACTGGCCCTAAATAAAGAGAACATAAACAAAATTTGCAAGACAAATACTACCAAATATTTAAATTTGAAAAAATATTCAAATGTAGTGAGGGTAGAAAATAGAAAATCAAAACAATAATATGATTTTTCTTTAAGCAGTAAAATCTTTATACAAAATGTATCTAAAGATGATGAGTTGCCTTCTCAGTGCTAATGGAGGTATGATTTTATTATTGATTCAAAATAATTTCCCCGAAATACAATGTGAAGCTTAATTTTTTTGAAAAATAATTTTAGATGTTAATTACTATGTTAGGAAACAGTCCCCCAAATAATAACTACAACAAAAATTTGTATGCTATGATGTTCATTATAGTGTTGTGTTATAATAACTAAAAAATGAACATAAATCAGAACTATAAAAATAGGGCATATATAAATGACACTTTATGAGGAAATAGGCTCTATCCTTTAAAAATGTTAGTTTTCCAAGTTTGAGTATAGTGAGAAATTGGATTGTGCTAATATAAATGCTGAAAACAAATTATAAACAAAATATAGTTATATTTTTATACATATACATGTTTATGTACATATGAGCATACACATATATCTCCCCATTTATGTATCTTCATAAATAAAACTTTGCATAATAAAGACTGGAAAACTATGTATTAGTTCTGCCTTTATTTGAATGGAAAAACAAGTATTGTTTTATCATTTGACCAATTTTAGCCAGTATGATTGCCTATGTATTTTTCCTCCTTCATCATTTCAGTGAAAACATATCACTTATGCTCTGTGAATGTTAAGCAGAAAGGTGAACTCATATATTTATTAAAACAGTTGTGATATGCTCATCCACTTGGTTACTGTAGAAGAAATTTATAAATCTGCTATTGTCAGAAATTTGCATGTCTCAATTTTGTGGCATTGAGAAATAACTTTATGTTATAAATTTAACTTCTTAGAAAGTGTACTAAGATTAAAGACTACATTTTTATTAGCTAAGAAAACATGCATTTCTTTAAGACTCAAGCTACACAAAAACTTATAAGTTAAAAATGTGACATTTGGTTTAAAAAGGGACAGGAAAAAACTCCGTGGGATTCAATCAAGTTTGCATATCCTGCTGTCTAGATAGTGTGGACGCTCAAATGCCAAATATAGATTAGAAGATACAAATGGAATTTTTTTTCTTCTAACAACAATATAGTTCTATGCATGAAGAAAAAGATATATACAGATCTGGAACTGTTAAGAGTGAAGGGATTAGAATTATTTTCTTTTGGGGAAATGTATGTTGACTGATTCTGTTGGTTGGTTTTCCAAAATGTCCAGGGACTAAATTAATGTAATATATTCTAAAATATGCTCTGCTGGTTGCTAGTAGTTGCTTGCAAAAAAAAAAATGTGGGAGGAGTTGGAGGTGAGTATTGTTATTTGTAAGTTTGGTACATATTAGGTTAAACATTTTTTTTGAAAACTGAGAATGCTCAGTGCTTTTATTATAATTGTGTAATAACAAATATAATTGAGTTTTTGCTCTGAGTCAGGGCACTATGCTAAGTTTCACATCATCATTGCAGGGATCCTTGTTGTTGTTGTTAGGTGCCTTGGAGTCAGTATCCGACTCATAGTGACCCTCATAGGGTTTTCAATGGCTGATTTTGGGATTGCCTTGGGAGTGGACTGCCAGTTCCTTCTTGCAGGGATCCTAGGTGAGAAGTGTTATTATTACCCTTATTTTGTGGCAAAAGTACTTAAAGAGGTTAAGCAATTTTTCTGAAATTACATGGGCATTAATCCCTAGAGACACTGTGTGGAGCAAAGCAAAAACCTGGATTTTAAACTCCTGGAAAAGGTATCACACTCTGCCTCAGCTAATACTCACTGATGATCTCCAATAGTAAAATATAGTAAGCTGGGCTTCCCAACTTTATTGAATAAAAGACCTCATGTTATTCTACAAAAGTCAGAGGAAAGTGGCATGAAAGAAAACAGAAATACAAAGGTAGGAAGTGGGAAAATTGGATGTAGAAGAAAAGATATATTGTCTTCAGTAAGGATAGAGTATCAATGGTGAGTTTAGTTAGAAATTTAAATCAAGGGGAGAGCTCCCTTATTACTATTACTAAAAATAATCATTTGAATGTTTTAATAGCTTTTGCATAGTTAGTATTTGGACTTTGGAGAAATTCATGGAAAAAATCACAATTTAAAAAAGTTCAACATACAGAAATAAAGTCTGAAGATAGTGTCTCTACTGCATTTTTCAGAAATTGTAAAACAAGAAGAGCGTTACAAAGGGCTTTGAGGAAACCCCAGCATGAGGTAGGAAGAAAATGAATACACCTTTCTTGATCTACTTAAAACAGAAAATTTTCAACCTTTTTTTGTTCCCACCGCTTTCTTAATGAAGGTGTTAGTATAACTCGGTGGGATGAGCAGGCTTATAAAAGTTAATGGCAGTTTTGCATAAAGTATAGCCATTTCTGACTTGGACCTGAGGACATCAAGGTGGTTCAGTTCAGTTTAAAAGACTCCATAAAAACGCATACTAAAACCTAGGGGTGGTGGTGCATGGAGAGGTAGTAGAATTGCAAGTTTGTGTCCAGAGGCAGCCTGAACAGCTTAGCGAGAGCCCCTCTCAAAATAAAAATAAAAGTAAAAAAGTGGCTGGGGGTGCAGCTCAGTAGTAGAGCATTTGCAAAGTATGCAAAGTTCAACACCCCCAGTACTGGAAAGAGTAAAGAAAAGAAAAGAAAGAAAAGAAAAGGAGAGAAAAGAAAAGAGGAAGAAAGAAAAAGCATACTAAATTATCTGACTCAGGACCATAACAAAGTAATTGCCCTCCATGTACATGTATTTATTTATTTTGAATTACTCACAGCAATTAGCTTAGTGAACATCTATTTGGTCTTCAGGAAAACTAACTTTATCCTGAAATTTACAAGATGCTGGATAAAGTTTACTCTGCAGATCTCAGCCTTGCTTTATAATAAACAATTGACTTTTATCTAGATATTTGCTTGTGTCAAAAGTTGCAATACTAAAACATTCATTTCCATGACATATTGGAATTTGAGGCAATCTCCATCTCAAAAAAATCTCAGGCATTATTTCATGTAGGGGATTGTTGCTAAGTGCCATTGAGTCCGATCTGAGTCATAGATCCTAAATACAATGCTCAACACTATGTCATGCACATGATCATTTTATGTTTGAACCTCTTGTTGCAGCTACTATGTTGAGTTGTGCCACATCAGCAAAAAGAAGTCCCAGAGGTTTTACACCATTCCCATCATTAAGGTTGACTCTACTTTGAGGAGGCCACACTTCCTCGGTCATCTCTTAAATACCTTTCAGCCAGGGAGGTTCATTTTCTGGCACTATATTTGACAGTGCTCCTCTGCTATTCATAGTGGTTTCAATGGATAATTTTTCCAGATTGGGCTGCCAGTCCTTCTCACTATTCTGTTTTAGGTGGAAGCTCAGCTGAACCCTATCTACAATGAGTGGCCCTGCTGGTATCTGAGATACTGGTGGCATATCTTTCAACATCACAGCAACAAGCAAGTCTCCAGAGCATGACAAACTGACAGACATGTGGCAAGGTAGGGTGTTAGGTATGCCCAAACAGGTCACATGTCAGCATTTCCTTATGTTCTGACCAATACTTATGTTTCTTTGGAGAGAAGCCAAACCTGGATAACTAGGTAACTAGAGACAATTCTTAGAAAGTAAATGCCCTGGGAGAAGTAATTTATATAAACACATAAAAACTCTTTGGGTTTAAGTTTTGATTTAGGTGAAACTGGAAGGGTAAGAAGCCCATAGAGGGAAAGGAACAAAACAAGAGAGATAGGAAATCAGTTTTGACTGACCAAAGGATCTTCCACAAAGCTCTGCCATCAAAAGCCTCTACCAACTCCCACCAGTCCATGCTGAGGACCAAGAATTTAATACATGGACCTTGAGGACATGTATCTAAGCCACAGCAACTGCCTAGGGAAGTTTTTTCCCATATCTATTTTGTTATCCTTCTCTCTCAGCTTGCTGCTTGAACTGTGGAAGCTTTCATATTCAATCATCAAGACAGGAATGAACCTTTAAGATGGTGTCATGGTCTGAGCTAGGAGACTGGATCACTGTGGACTTCGTAAAGGAGAGCTACCACAGCAACAGTGCCCTGGATACTCTGGAGATTTATATATATGGAGATATATATATATATATATATATATATATATATATATATATATATATATATATATGGAATCAACCCACATGTCCATCAACAGAGGATTGGATTTAAAACTTTTGATACATATACAAAATGGAAAATTATTCAGCAGTAAAGAAGAATGAAATTATGTCATTTCCAGAAAAATGGATGGAACTGGAGAGTATAATTTTTAAAGAAATAACCTATACCCCCAAAGAAATGACATATGTTCTTGCTCATATTTGAGAGCTAAATCTCCTTATCTAAGAAAGGAAAATACAAATGCACCTGATTTGCATAGGAATGGGGCTAGTGGGAGGGAGTGAATTATGGGGAAGTAGGGGAGGGAGGGATATATATATATCCATATATATATATATATCCATATATATCCATATATATATCCATATATATATATATATATATATATATATATATATACACACACATACATATTGTTGTTGTTGTTAGGTGCTGTCTAGTCGGTATCCGACTCATAGCGACCCTCTGTACAACAGGGGAAACACTATTGTCAGTGCTTCTCTGCTGTTCATAGGGTTTTCAATGGCAGATTGATTTTTGGGAGGGTGTTGTCAGGTCCTTCTCCCAAGCCTACAGCTTCTGGTGTTCCCAGGCGGTCTCCCATCCAGGTACTAACCAGGCCTGACCCTGCTTAGCTTCCGAGATCTGATGGGATCGGATGCCACAGGGCTAGAGCTGCAGGCTTACATACATATATATGGATATATATATACACACACATATATATGCACACATACATATATATGTATATACATATTAGTATTTTATTTGTACATGTTAGTGGGGCACAGAGTAATAAATCAGTTGACACTGCCATTATGCAACTATTATATCAATTTTGCTTATACTTCTATCTCCTTAAATATTTTACAGAACAAATGAAAAAAGAAAAATGTAAGAATTTTAGTTAACATACAATGACCGTTGTGTGCAATCATAAGTTATACACTGATTGATATTTTTCTTTACATTTTCTTCTCTTTTACTGTATTTTCTTGGCACTGCATGTTGTATTTTGCATTTTGATCTCCCTCTTTAGTTCAGTTGGTAGAGTGCTGCTCCACACTCTCAGGGGACGCTGGTTTGATCCCCAGCACCACAAAAATGGGAGAAGGATGTGACAATCCACTCCCAAAGCAATCCCGAAATAAGCACCTATGGAAAACCCTGTGAGGGTTGTTATGTGTTAGAACCTACTCAAAGACACCTAGGAACAACAGTTTTACCCGTCTATGTTGTTCTCCCTCCCTCCCCTACCTCCCCATAATTCACTCCCTCCCACTAGCCCCATCCCTATGCAAATCAGGTGCATTTGTATTTTCCTTTCTTAGATAAGGAGATTTAGCTCTCAAATATGAGCAAGAACATATGTCATTTCTTTGGGGGTATAGGTTATTTCTTTAAAAATTATACTCTCCAGTTCCATCCATTTTTCTGGAAATGACATAATTTCATTCTTCTTTACTGCTGAATAATTTTCCATTTTGTATATGTATCAAAAGTTTTAAATCCAATCCTCTGTTGATGGACATGTGGGTTGATTCCATACCCTTGGAAATGTGAAGAGTGCTGCATTAAAAATGGAAGTGCAGGTGCCCCTGTGGTACGAAGACTTATCTTCCTTTGGGTATATACCCAAAAGTGATACCCTAGATTTTTAAATGAAAGAAATTTAGACTTTTATCTTGTCCTTCTCACCTTTTCTTTAAAGTATTCCTAAAATTGTAAAGTTAGCTATTATGCACATGAACCTTTGTCAAGGGTATATCATATTAAAAGAGACCCTATTAAAAGAGTTGTAAATAGGATGCAAAGAATAGTATATAGAATGACTCAAAAACAATTTTTTTTTCATTGTGGTAGACTTATGTTATTTGGAATACTAAAAAGCAATAACATATATGAAGTTCAAGGAATATGTTGTTTAAGGTATAGGACTAAAAGATTGAGATACTGAATGTTTTATAAAATAGAGACATATGCCATCTTGCATTACTATTGCCTGATGACAACTTTGATTGAAGATAATTAGGAAGACTAATGAATGTTGTGTGTGCATTTGAATAAAAGAATAGCCCTATAACTAAGTATAGAACCTTTAGTTTTGGAACTTACTTATCATTTTACAGGGATAAATGGCAATAAATGTCATAGGTGTTATAAGAAATTATACACTTAAAAACAGAAGACATGAGCAACCCCATTCTATGTATACATTTTGTTGTTGGTGGTGCCATCAAGTCAGGTCCAATTCATAGAGAATATGTACAACAGAATGAAACACTCCTTGACACTGTGCCATACCTGGCATTATTCTACTTGAGTAATTTTGATAGTATGAATCTAAACCCTCATAAAACAGTCAGTGTGGAATGAAGATTGATTGATGGCCAGTGTGTTATATTAAAATTAAACCATGGGAAGAACCTAAGAGATATTTTGGCACACTGAATTTCAGAAAAACATTTCTGATTTTGAAAGTAGATCTTGCCATGCCCCATAATCCCAGTAACACGGAAGACAGAGGCAGGAGAATTACAAGTTGAAGTCAGATGCAGCCTGAGTAACATACCAAAATTTCATCTCACAATAGAAAGTTAAAACTGGGGTGAAACCCATTGGTAGGTACCTAAGGTATGTACAAAGCCCTGGGTTCACCTCCAAGTATGGAAAAGAAAAGAAAAGAAAGGGAAAGAAAATAAAAATAATTAATTCTGGTAGCTTATTTGCATAGCCTAGAATTTAGTTTCTCTTTCTTTAAGCAGCCCAAGCTGGCTATTTGGATGAAAATGCTTACCTTTTATACTTTCATAGTGTTTATAATTTTTTCTGATGGACTGATGCTTTCTCATGGGCACATTTTTTAGAATTAAGAACACTTGTTTAATTCACAGTATGTATATATATGTATATATGTATATATATGTATATACATATGTATATGTATATATATGTATATGCATATATATATGTATATAAATGTATATACATATGTAATCTATTACAATAAAAAGAGAAAATTCAGTGAACCACAAGGAAGCATGGAAGAACATGAAAATACTATAATACTAGCTCTCTGAGACTGCCACTTTTAAAATCTTTGCCTGTATCAAAGGCAAATGTTGCCTTTGATTTTTAAATGTCTATGTTAAATTAAAGGGACAAAAGATACAAAATTACATGCAGCATAATATGATTCTTTTTCTATGCTCAATTTTGAGTGTATGTTTTAGTCATTTTTCTGTGTATTCAGGAGATTCATAAATTGATAGCTGGATATATTCAATACTGAGGATGATACATACATAATACTCCTATAGACACATTTTAAAAAAATGTGTCAGTCTCTGAACAAATCTACAGACACAAATATGGATATCTGTGATACAAATTTTTGACTTAACAGTATAAAAAAATCAATAAACTGAACTATAGTGAACATTATTATTATTTAATCCCCAATAAATATCAGAGAGTTCCTGTAAAATAAGTCTTATTTCTAAATTCTAATAATGGTCTCTCAAAAATGTAAATTTAACTATAGGAGTTCTCATTAACAATGTGCTCAGAGTTCCATGCAGTGCAGTAATGCAAGAAATAAATTATTATCAGGATCCTGCTTATAAAAATTTAAATAATCTTTATTTCAATATGACATGATTATCTGTATATAAAATTCTGTGAAATCCCCCAAAACACTACTAAAACTAAAAATGAGCTAAGCAACGTCAGATGATACATGATTAATATAAAAAACATCTACATAATAGAAACATTCAGAAATTTTAAAATATCATTTACAATTTCATTGATAATATACATGTAGGGCCAGATCTAGCACAAGATGTGTCAGATTTGTGCACTGAAAAGTACAAATACTACCTAGAGAAACTACCGAAATACATATTATGTTTCTGAGACAGAAAATTTCCTACAGTTAAGATCTCAATTCCTTCCCAAACCGATAAATTCATTACAATATTGATCAAAATTTTGCTGAAATTCCAAACTTATTGTAATATTTGTGGGGCTAGGATTTAGCTCAGTTGGTAGAGTACAACTCTGCTGTCTCTGAGGTCCCAAATTTAATTCACAGCACAGCAAAAATGGGAAGGAGTGGCAATCCACTCCCAAGGTAATCCTGAAACAGGCATTGAAAACTCTGTGAGGATCGCTATGAGTCGGACACAACTGGATAACACCTAACAACAACAACAAATTGTAAAATATATGCAAAAATCTTTGGCCATTACTAAAAAAGAAGAGCAAAAGTCGAAGACTTACACACTTTGATTTCAAGATTTACTTTAAATCTAGAACAATCAGCAGTGTTATGTTGGTAGACCACCAGATCAATGGGCAAAAACAGAAGATCTGGAAGTTTACCTAAACATACACAATCAATGGATTTTTGACAAAAGTAAGTCTGTGGAGAAAGATTAACCTTTTTAACACATGGCGCAAAATTAACTAAAAATGGATCAAATACTCCGAATCTTAGTGCTACAAATGTTATAGAAGAAAACATAGGAGAGTATCTTCATGACTTCATTTTATAAATAGAGATGCAGGAAACACAGTCATGCCCCCCTTTGACATATTGTACAGGGCTGATTTCACAGTCTGATGGTAAAGGTGAATAACAGAAGGTGAATGATCAATAGAGCCTAAAATATTCACTATTAGATTTTTACACAAAGTTTTCTAACCTTGTTAGTTTATAAAAGGTAGAAAACCCAATGAAAACTCTTTTATTGGCTCATATAAATAGAAGTCAACTATGAAGGTGGCTTTGAGTTTGTCCAAATTCTGCTTCAGTGTTAACTTTTTTGAGGTTCAACTTCATCTTTAACCATATAAAATAGATGCAAGAATTCAATACCTCTTAATACAGATAGAAATATCCAGAAGGGAAATAAAGAAGTTGTTTCTTCCTGTTGCTTTGTCTTTTGTTTCTTGAAACTTTCCTCAGATTTTCTCCATAAGCTAACCTCCTGTGCCCTGATCCAGTGACACCATTCTTTTTGTCATGAACTTATATCTTGGGCGTAAGTTCCTGGATCAACCAAAAATGGGACAGAGATTTACCTGTTGCTACTCACACTGATCTTGGGGGTGTGAAGGTCACTTAGGAAGTGGGATGAGGTGCTATTATTAATGTTCCATGTGCATACTCCCGCTATTCCTCAATCCACTATTTGTTTAGATTTTGCCTACTGGATTTCCCAGTATGCTTTATTTTTTTCTTTCTCTATTGCTGAAAATATGGGTAATTTATAAAACCTTCATCTTTATGGCTAATACCATCTCTATTTTTTCTTTCTCTATTGCTGTACATATGGCTAATTTATAAAACCTTCATCTTTATGGTTCATACCAGTTGACTGAAGATGAACTCTTTATAATATCTTTATAATAAAAATACTCCTCTATATTGTTTTATAGAAGTTTTATAAGAATTTTTTAAAATTTTGAAATGCTTTTAATTATGTATTTAAATGCTATTTTAAAATTAAATCTGGAAATGTGATAAATTACATAAAAAATTGGGTGCAGTGGCACACATCTATAATCCCAGGACTCAGGAGGCTAAGAAAGGAAGATCAACACAAGTTAAGGCCCATTTGGTCTACATAGCAAGTTCCAAGCCCACCTGGGCTACACAGTGAAACTATGTCTCCAAAAAACAAACAAAAAAAATAAAATTACAAATTAACAAATGTTTACAAATAAAAAAATTTACAAAATTTACAAACAAAAAATTACATAGAAAAATTTTCATAGAAAAATTTTCCTTTTTAAACTTATTAGTAATTTTAATGTACAAATTAATGAGTCTCATGACATTTCCATATATGCATTTCACTGTACATTACTCATATAACTTGCCCCTCACCCTCTCATGACCCTCCACCTCCTTCCTCCTTCCCCTCCCCATCAATTGTCTCCTTTCTAATTGTATGTCTTTTTGTGAGAATTTTTATCTATATATGTACATCCTGAGTTTTTTCTATAGTGATCTATCTTTTTACATTCTCATCAGTACTACATGAGTGATCTTGTCTGTTTGCATTATTGGCAGCATTTGGTACATTACTATTTTTAAATTTAGCTATTCTAGTAGGGTTTTTTTTTCTGTCTTTCACTAGTTTTCCAATATACTCACAAAGTTGTGCAGTTTACATTGAGATTGACCTTTTCCCTTTCATTCCTCCTCATAGACCCTCTTCTCCCTCCCATCTTCTCCAGTCATTGCTTCCCACTGCTAGATGCCTTCCTCCTTCTTTCCTCTCCTTAAATTGTCCCTTCTATGCTAAGTTTAATTATGCATTGTTCATATTTCAACTTGTATATAGGAGTTTTTTATTCCTGTAACTATGATTCAGCACCCACATATGAGTGAGAACATATGGTATTTCTCTTTTGGGGCTTGTGTTTATTCATTAAGATGATGTTCTCTCATTCTATCCATTTTGTTGCAAATGATATTTCATTTTTAATTACTGAGTAGTATTCCATTGTGTGTATGTACCATAATATTTTATCCATTCTTCTGTTGATAGGCACTTTGGTTGATTCCACACTGTTGTTATTGTGAAAAGTGCTGCACTGAATATGGAGATGCTGGTGTCTCTGTGTTATGATGACTCATCTCCGTTTGGGTATATTGCCAGTAGTGGTATAATGGGGTCCTATGGCAGTTCTATTTTTAGTTTTCTGAGGTATCTCCATTTGATTTCCAAAGTGGTTGAACCAATTTACAGCCCCACCAATAGCATAAGAGGGTTCCCTTTTCTCCACAACCTCACCAACATTTGTTGTTATTTGTTTTATTGATCTTGGCCATTCTTACTGGAGTAAGGTGGAATCTCAGAATTGTTTTGATTTTCATTTCCCTAATGGCTAGGAATATTAAGTATTTTTTCATGTGTTTCATGGCCTTACGCATTTCTTCATTTGAGAACTGTCTATTCAGTTCCTTTACCCGCTTGTGTATTGGATTATTTGTTTTCTTGGGAGGGGCTTTCTTGAATTTTTTGTAAATTCTGGAAATTAGTTCTCTGTCAGATGTATAGGATGCAAAGATGTTTTTCTGTTCAGTGGGGTCTTCCTTAACTCTGTTGATTGTTTCTTTGCTGTACAGAAGCTTTTTAATTTCATTTAATTCAATTTGTCTATTTTTGTTGTGACTTCCTGAGCAATTGGAGTCTTATTAAGGAAATGCTTTAATATACTTATATGTTGAAGTGTATTATCTATCTTTTCTTCTAGTAATTTTAAGGTTCTGGTTCTATGTAGAGGTCTTTTATCCATTTTGAATTAACTCTCATGTATATTGAGAGGTACAGGTCTGTTTTCATTTTTTGGGAGGTGGAAATCCAAGTTTCCAAGCACCATTTGCTGAAGGGCTATCCTTTCTCCTTTGTCAAAGATCAGGTGGCTAAAGATGCTTTGGTGTATCTCTGGGTCCTCTATTCTGTTTCATTGGTCTTCAGGCCTATTTTTGTGACAGTACAAAGCTGTTTTTGTGACTATAGCCCTGTAGTATAGTTTGAAGTCAGGGATTGTGATCCTGCCTACACTAATATTGCAGCTTAAGAGTGTTTTGGCTATATGTGGCCTTTTGTTTCCATATGAATTTTTGGATTATTTTTTCTATTTCTCTAAGTTCTGTCATAGAAATTTTAATGGCAATTGCATTAAATTGATAGATTGCTTTTGGTAGGATAGTCATTTTTACAATATTGATTCTCTCAATCCATGAGCAGGGGCAGTCCTTCCACCTTCCAGTACCCTCTGTAATTTCTTTCTTTAATGTTTTGAAGTTTTCCTTGCACAGATCTGCAAGATCTTTGGTTAGATTGACTCCTAAGTATTTAAGTTTTTGGTGGGTTATTGTAAAATGGATTGTAGCCTTAATTTCCTTCTCTTTCTGCTCACAGTTGGTGTAAAGGAAAGCCACTGATTTTTTAGTGTTAACTTTGTATTCTACCACTTTGCTGAAGGAGTTAATTGGGTCTAAAATTTTCTAGAGGAATTTTTGGGATCCTTTAGGTAAAGTATCATGTCATTCACAAATAAGGATAATTTGACCTCTCCTTTGCCTATCTGTATCCCTGTGATTTCTTTCTCTAGTCTCATTGCTCTGGCTAGAACTTCAGTAGCAACATTAAATAAGATAGGAGAGAGTGGACATCCTTGTCTTGTTCCAGATCTTAGTAGAAATGGTTTCAATTTTTCTCCATTTAAAATGATGGTGGCTGTAGGGTTTGTCATAAATGACCTTTATAATGTTAAGATATTCTCCTGTTATGACTATCTCCATCAGTGTTTTTATCATGAAAAGGTGTTTCATTTTGTCAAAGGCCTTCTCAGCCTCAATTGAGATGACTATGTGTTTTTTGTTTGTAAGCCTCTTGATATGTTGAATTGCATTAATTGATTTTCACATGTTGAACCACTGTTGCATCTGTTGAATAAATCCCACTTGGTCATAGTGAACAATCTTCTTAATCTGTTGCTGAATTGAGTTTGCCAGGATTTTTTGGGGAATTTTTGCATCTATGTTCATTAGTGAAATCAGTCTATAGTTTTCTTCTTAGATGTATCCTTAACTGGTTTAGGTATCAAAATGATGGTAGTTTCGTAGAATGATTTTTTGAGTGCTCCCTCCTTCTCTACTTTTTGAAATAATTTGAGGAGAACTGGTATTAATTCTTCTTTGAAGATTCAGTAGAATTCTGCTATGTACCCATCAGGTTCTGGGCTCTTCTTTGTTGGGAAATTTTTTATTACCTTTTCTATTTCAGTGTATGTAATGTGTCTGTTTAGGTCACTTATGTCCTCTGGGCTTAATTTTGGTAAATTATAGTGTTAATAAATGTATCAATTTCTTTGGTATTTTTGTATTTCAGAGAATACAACTTCTCAAATTATTCCCTGATGATTTTTTGGATTTTGATGGACTCAGTAGTCATGATTACTTTTTCATCTCTAATTTCCATGATATTGGCCTTTTTTTTATTTTGGTGAGATTGGTTAGGGGTGCATCTATTTTATTAATCTTTTCAAACAACCAGCTCTTAGTCACATTAATTCTTTGGTTTGTATTTTTAGATTCTAACTGAGATATATCTACCCTGATCTTGATAATTTCTGTCTGAGTGCTCCTTTTGGGATTGATTTGTTTTTGGCTTTCTAGTGCCTTGAGATATGTCATTAAGTAATTTGTTTAGCTCAGCCCTAACTTATTGATGAAAGTACTCATGGCTATGAGCTTCCCTGTTAGAACCACATTTGCTGTATCCCATAAGTTTTGGTAGCATTTGTTTCCATCCTCATTGGATTGCAGGACTTTTAAAAAATTTCTGCTTTAATTTTCTCAATAACCCATTAATGATTCAATAGTGTATTATTTAGTCTCCATAACTTTTAAACTTTCTAATGTTTTTCTTGGTTGTGAGTTCCAATTTTATTCTGTTATGGTCTGATAAGGTACAGGGGATGATTTCTACTTTTTGGTATTTATTGAGGCTATTTTTGTGTGGTCTATCTTAGAGAAAATTCCATGTGGTGATGAGAAGAATGAGTATTCCTCATCAGATGGGTGGAATATTCTCTAGATATCTGTGAGTTCCAGTTGGTCTAAGGTACAAATTAAGCTGATAATTTCTCTGTTGATTTTTTATATGACCTGTCTCTTGGAGAAAGTGGGGTATTGAAGTCTTCCATAATTATTTTTTCTGGTGTAATGTATTTCTTTATTTCCCACAAAGTTTGTTTTATGAAGCTGTGTGCCCCTTCTTTGGAGAATATATAGTAAGTAAGGTTATTTGTTTCTTATTGATTGTTCCTTTTAGTAATATATAGTATCCTTCTGTCTTTCCTAATTAGTTTTGGATTGAAGTGTAATCTATCAAAAATTAGTATTGTGACTCTTGCTCTTTTGTTCCCCCCTGCCTGGTATATTGTTTTCCAGCCCTTAATTCTCAACCTTTTATGGTCTTTGTAGTTAGAGGAGTCTCTTGAATGGCATATATTGAGGGTTTATGTTTTCTCATCCCACTGGCCAGTCTATGTCTCCTAATTGGTGAGTTAAGACCATTTACATTAAGAGTAATTATTGAGAGGTGTTTATTGTTATGTATCAAGTCACTACTTGTTACTGGATTTGACTCATATTTACCTTATTTCTTTCTTGATTTACCCTCATGTTAATTATTCATTTCTTTGATCTTCTATGTGAGGTTGTCTTATCTCCCCTATATGTGGTAGTTGAGTGAAGATCCTCTGTAATGCTGGCTTGGTGGCTGTGAATTATGTGAATATGCAATATCATGGAATGTCTTATACTCCTCATCTATTTTGAAAGATAACTTTGCTGTATAATATATTCTTGGTTGGAAGTTGTTCTTTTTCAGAACTTGGATGATATGTATCCAGGCTTTTCTAGCCTTAAATGTTTATATGGAGAAGTCCATGGTTATTTTAATGGGTTTGTCTTCATAAGTCACTTGGTGCTTTAACCTTGCTGCTTTCAAAATGGCTTCTCTGCTGTCTAAAGTAAGCATTTGTACCATAATGTGTCATGGGGCAGATCTGTTTTGGTCTACTCTGTTTGGGGTTCTGAATTATTTATTTGTATAGGTATCCATCTCTTGCATTAGGTTAGGGAAGTTTTCATGCAATATTTACGGGAATAAATTTCCTAATCCTCTTGTGTTGTTTTCTGCTCTTTCAGGAACCCCCTGAATTCTTAGGTTTTGTTTTCTCATTTTGTCTGAAATCTCTTGGAGATCTTGTTGATACCATTTCATCATTCACTCCATTTTAGCTTGTAACTAATAACTTGTACTTCTTCTTCTGTTTATGAGATCCTCTATTCAGCCTCATACAATCTAGATGGTGAGGATTCTATCAAAGTGCTTATTGCATTCAGCTTGCCTTGCATCTCAAGGATTACTGCTTAATTTCTTTTAATATTTTCTAGCTCCTTGGAGGGGGCTGGGATTTAGCTCAGTGGGTAGAGCGCTGTGCTGCAGTCTCTGAGGCCCTGAGTTCAATTCCCAGCACCACAAAAATGGGAGAAGGGCCTGGCAACCCATTCCCAAGGCAATCCCGAAGCACTCAGCCATTGAAAACCCTATGAGGGTTGCTATGAGTCCGATACCGACTCGACGGCACCTAACAACAAAAGCTCCTTGGAGAATACAGATTCCAATGAGATACCTTCTTATACAAGATCTCAAGAGTACTGGCAGTGTTAGCTTTGATGTCTCTTAGCATATTTCTAATCAAAATTCTGAATTCTGTTCTGACATCTCTAGAAATTGGGATTGCTTGATATTATCTTTTGAGGGGCTTTGGTCTATGGGATCTTCTCATCCATGTCCTTTCATGTTTCATGTATTTTTATGCTGCAGCTTGCCTATTTTTTGGTGTTTGAATTAGGTTCCACTTTTTCCAAGTATGAAGAGATTTTCCATCTGGTGTTCCTTTGAGTTTAGGTGATGATGAGTCACTGGTGCTTTTTTCTCACTCCCCTTCCCTGGAGTTTGAAGTCTCAGTGACCAATGCCCAGGTTCTGCTGCAGACTCTGTATTCAGCACTGCCTCCTTTAGTTTTTCTCTGTCCCCACATTCTCAGCCCCTGATTTGTCTACAGCCTACACCATGAGTCACAAGTTGTCAAGTCTGTGGGACTATTACTCTGAATCACAAGCCCTATCTGACCCCAGATGAGCCTTGTTATGGGCTGGTTCTCCTAAGTTCAGGGAATCATCAGTTCATGTCACTCTTGTCTGTGTCCTGGACTCTCCATTCCTCAGTTTCCCACTCTCCAGTTCCCAGTTCCAATGAGACTGGGGCCAAGGTGGCAACAGTCCTTATTTCTCAACTGGGGGATGTGGGGGTAGAGAAGATGGGGAATGAAGAAAGAAACAGAAAAGAACAAAACCAACCAAAAAAAGGAAGAAAAAAAATCAGAACAGAAACACACACACACACACACACACACACACACACACACACACACACAGCAAAACAAAACTAACAATGAAGAAAAAAAGAAGAAAAAACAACACAGAAAACAGCAAGAAAAACACATATGCACACAAAAACAATGAGGCCTAACTATCAAACAATGAAAAAAGGTAGAAAGACCAAAACTTAACAGAAAATAACAACAACAATAACAACAACAACAACACACACACAGACAACAATGGAAAGAAACTAACAAATAATGAAGAAAAAAGAAGGAAAACAACCACAAAAAGTCACACGTATACACACACACACACACAAACACACACACCCAGATGGGAAAACTAAAAGAGAAAAGAAAATGAGGAAGTAGGATATACTAGAGAGCTCAGATTTAGCTGCCTTCCCTCCTACCAGCAGCAATCACCACCCTCTGAGATGGCCCTGCATCACTTCCCTTAGATGAGAGTCCTTACCCAGTGTTCCACAGTCTCTTCTTCATGCCTACTGCTGTCAAGGGAAGACATACTGAGTCATTGTTCAACTACATCCCTACTAGTGCCTGTCTATAGATCTGTTTTCATTCTTCTCTTGTCTATAATTTCCTAAGCAATGATGACAGCTTTGTTTTGAGAATTCTCAGTTCTGCTACAGGGAAAGGGATTTTCCCTACCAGCTCTTTTGATGAAAGGCAGCAGGTCTGGGGGGAGCGGTTTCAGCAGGGTATGGTGGAAAGTCTGTACAGGTCTCTTAGGCTGGACTGGGTTTCAGGGTGCTCTCAGAGACCTGCCGTGTGGGGTTCTCTGCCTGTGCTGTAATAAAGGGGCAAAGCATCCTCTGCTATCCTTCCAAGACTTCTGCCTCCCCACAGATCTCATGCACCAAGATGTCAGTTCAGAGAGTGCAGTCCAAATGGTGGGAGCAGATGGCTGTGGGAACAAGGTCCCAATGCCAGGCCCTGTGCCCTCTCACGTGTTCAGAGCTCTGCCATGCTCACTCTTGGATACCACAGTACAGTGGGAGAGATGATACCGTGCCACCCCCAGTGGATCTGAGGCCTGTGCTCCCATGTGGGACTTGAGCCACACTGCTCTCCTATTGCAAACTAGGTGGTTGGGACCTCTCCTGGGTGGCAGGGGGGGTCGTGGGGGTGATGGTTGTGCTGCTGGTACCAGCTGCACCTGGTGTCTGGGACTCAGTTGCTATCCATGGGAAGTGCTGCCTATGTCTTATAGGCAAGATGTTGGTGGGTTGCCAGGGTTACACTCCAAAGTGGATCCAAGCTACAGAAGCCTGCGTGAAATTTTTCCTGGGCTGTATGCTCTCTGTGCTCTGGGATCTAAGCAGTGGTGGATCATCCTAGGCAGTGGTGCATCATCCACAACAGCTTCCCTAGTTCTTCTCCACTTTGGATTCCAATCTCGTTGATCCCCAGTCTCTCTCCACTGTTTGTGCAGTCCATGTGCTGGAGGAATTCCTGGTGAGTTTCCTGGAGGCACAGTTCTGTGTAGCTGATAATTTTCTCTTTCTGTTGGAACAAATCTCTGCATTTCTGGTGGTGCACTCTCATTGACCTGCCATGCTGATTCCTTCTCCCTTTTTAAGCTATTTCTGCAGTTGTTGGTATTTACCTAACCTGTGGCTTTTTTCATATACCCCTACCTCTTATCTAACTTATTACTCTATCTGACTGATCAATATGAGTTCTAAGCTATTAAGTACTCCTTTTACTCCGAGTCTGAAGGCTCATGTTATCTGTCCACAATCTTAGCTGCTCTCCAAGATTTTGTAATACTGCTGCAGAAAAATTTAAATCAAAAGTTAAGATGTTTTAATGTTATAATGCTTATAATGTAATTACTAGAACTTAATGTTCCTTGTTTAAAACTTATACATTCCATCCTATAGGCAATGCCCTTGCCTAAGGGCATAGGCAATGCCCCCTATGTCCTTGCTTCTTATCTGCCTGTCTCTGCCCTATGATGGACTTCCCAAATTCTTACAATTGCTAAACTCAGCCTATGGCATGTACTCTCCACCCTTAAGTCACTTCCTGATTTCTTGTATCATGTAAATGTTACCTGCCTGTTTCCAGGGTAACTAAATGTTAAATATAGTTATAGATTATAGTTTATCTAGGAATTTTTATCTTTATGTATAAATAAAATTTAAGTCTCTGAGTCTTCTTTGGGTTTTGATATTCATCAAACAAACTCAGTTATTAAAGCTTGATAAAATGGTTTTGAAGGATTCTTTCTTTTTCTATGAAATGGAATGCTATCAAAAGAAATGAAGCATTCTTTTCTAAGATGGTTTGATATTACTCCCCAAACTACCTTCTCTAGGCAAATTTGAAAAAAAAATCATGATTTATTGGCCTAATAACATTTTGTTCTTTGTTTAATCAGTGTTAATAATTCATTTATTCGAGTGTATTAAAATTTTTGTTCTACATAATTGAATTTTCTTTCCTTTAAAATATACATGAACTCAATAATATATATGACATTATACAAAAATAACTTTAAAACAACATAAAAGCTATTTTTCTGCCAAGGTACAGACAAATTGTGTTCATTTTATAAATATTCAATCACAAATCTGCACATATATGAGTACAATTAAAATAAAATCTGAAAAGTTTCATAAATAGTTAACTTGAGAACCAAGTGTTTTCTTATGAAGGAAATAAAAAATGTGATCACATTCCATGTCTCTATATGCAATATTAGAAGTATCTGTTTTAGCTCGCTTCATAATGCAATCACATTACACTTCCTTTTTGCTTTTTTGTGATCTCAATATAGAAATATTACACATTTTAATAAAATCACCTCTTAGGCATGATCATATTTTTATTCCTGTAGTTAAGACCTTCTGGCCATTTCTTAGCTTTCTAAAACTTTCCCCAGGCTGGTAAGTTAGTCCCAATAATGGATAATTCTTGGAAAGGACAAAGTCAGTCTAACTTATGTTACTTTTGTTCCAGAATATTGTTAGGTGGAATGAAATAATTTCTACAACTTGGTTCTCAATAGTCACATATTCTATCTCAAAGGAATTTGAAATAAGTTTTTTTCCTACATATCTTTTGATTCAAATCTATTTATCATTTAGCATCCTAAAATGCTGATATTTGTAATTAAAAGAATTTAAATATAGAAATACCCTCAGAGTTGACATAAGACTGTACTGCCTTTCCCTTCTAAGTATATTCTGATAGATCTTAAAATTAACTGGAGACAACAGGGCCTTCATCCCACCCCAAAAACCAGTTTATGTGCTATAATTGTGTATGGAAATATTACAGTCATAACATGCAATAATTAAAATTATAAAAGGTTTTTAGGAATTGCAGCTTTTCCTCTGGATACTTGTTGTTGTTGTTGTTGGATGCTGTCAAGTCAGTATCTGACTCATAGCGACCCTCACAGAGTTTTCAATGGCTGACAGTTTTGGGATTCCCTAGGGAGTGGATTGCCAGGTCCTTCTCCCATTTTTGTGGTGCTGGGAATTGAAATTGGGACCTCAGAGACTACAGTGCAGCGCTCTACCAACTGAGCTAAATCCCAGCCCCTCTGGAGACTTAGTTACTTTAAATAGCATAATATCTTTTTAAGCTGTTAAAGTTTGTAGAGCTTATTTAGCTGGATGAGCTATTGGACTATTAAGTATCATTAAGAAAATAAATTAACATTCATATCAGGAGGCAAGTACTTATAGTTTCTGAATGATGTATAGCTTTTAATAAAAATGAAAGAATTAATTTTCAAAACACATTAAGACTTCTCATATTAGAATGTCCCTCACCCATTTGTAGTTAAGGGTATGAAAACTTGTTGTAAGGTGGTCCAGAGGTCTCCTTTCATTTTTTCCCCAAATATCTGAAACCCCTTACCTCCTACTGAAAATTGCTTAGTCGTTGGCTTTTAAAACTATTTACTTTCTTATTTATTTATTTTTTCTCACTTGGGGAAAACTCAGGAATAACAGACTGTACTGTTTTACTATTGCCCTCGAGCACATGGTTCCAAAATCTTTACCTCACTCTCAATAAAGATAACAGTTCACACTATTCCTACAAGATTCCTGTGAGTCTTCCTGGTCAAATCCACTTGCCAAATTTCTTTTCAATATTTCTGCTAAATTGTAGGCTAGGACTTGCCCATTTATTTAGGCTCAAATGAGATAATTATTGGATCTCATAATCATCAATTAATTTTGCCTTAGGAAAGGCTACAAAGGGGTCTCATTTGAAGTTGATTCCAAGTTGCAAGTAAAACTCTTCCTGTCTAGCTATAGTGCATACATATCAAAAAGTAGAGGTTCTATATATGCTTGGGCATATTCCCTCTCTCTTTCTTTCACACACACACACACACACACACACACACACACACACACACACACGCTTGTTTTACCACTCAACCCTACCCTGGCCTTATCTGAATGATGTTCAGGGTAATGTTGTACAATAAACTGACTAGTAAGTTGATACTTTACCAGGATATTAAGATACATTATTACCATCAAATGTCTGCTCCATTTCTTCTATTGAGGCACTAAAGTCACAACTAACTAGGAAAAGCCCATCATTTTTATTTCAGTAAATACTTAATACAATGCATACGTTCTTGATATTATAGTTGTGCAGGTGGTTCATTGTGTAAGTACATTAGGGCAAGGTGGCAAGTGAGAGCTGAAATTCTTTCTGGACTCTGCTGTTAAAGTCATTGTCGTTCAAAGGAAGGGGCATTCTTTTTCCCATTAACCAGAGATACAATTGGGTTCTTACTACAATGGAGTTTGAGAAATTTGTGTAGTCAGAAAAATGTGCTACTAAAATATGCTAAGTATTTATCACTACCATATATTAAAAATAAAAGATTTACACTCAAGGAATACCATCTTAGATGTATTCAATCAAATATATAAAAAGAAATGTTGTAAATTTTGGATTAAAAGAGTTCACTCCTGTTCTAAGGTCCTGTTTTTAGTGGGATTTTCATAGAGATTTTATAACTGCACTAGTAATAACTGTCTGTAAATAAAATGCGTGAATATAATGAAAAGTGTGAAATATCTATGAGTTATCAATAAGAAATGATTAGGTTATAACATGAAACTGCCATTTTTGTGGTTCAAAATGTTAAAATATTATTGATGTTTTATGGGCCAATATAAAGAATGTTTTGCTAATGAAACACTTCTCTAAAATGATTTCTGTAACATGATATCCATCATATATATTATGCTGCTCCTTAAATGAAAGTCATAATGGTATAAAAAATTACTTTAAGACCTCTATTATTTGTGTATTATTCTGTTTTTCATTCATTCCTATATTTAGTCCATCCTTTATTCATTATTTATTTGTTGAAAAGATACTCCTTACAAAATTCATATTTGTGGTTTATATCTTCATCTTTCTTAAGAAATGTAGATTTAGTTTTTAAATAGAATGTCATAGGTGGCTGTGATATCTATGCCCTAGATTATGTGATTTTGAACATGAGTGCTTAGTATGTTTGTAAAATGAAGATTTAGTTTGTAGTATAAAAATAAGGGAGTTGGCAGTGGTAGGGCATATGTCTACCATGTGTGAGGGCCTGGTTACAATGCCACAATATTGCAATGAATTAATTAATTGATTAAGTTAATAAAGCTGTGAGAATGAGAATGTGTCTTAGCTTAGCCTGCTATAACAAAATATCATAGACTGGATGGTTTAAATAACAAACAGCTATTTATTATGGATCTAGAGACTGAAGAGTCCACAGTTTAGCTGGAGACAAATCCAGTGTCTGGTGAGGGCCATATTCCTGCCTGTGGATGGCAATCTTCTCACTGTATCCTTACATGGAGAGAGAATGCAAACTCTTTCCTGCCTCTTCTTATAAGGGCACTAAGCCCATTCATAAGAGTTCTGCTCTTATGACCTAATTACCACCCAAAGATCCTACTTCCTATTTCCCTCACAAGGGGGATTCAGTGTTTCAATATATGAATTTTGAAGGTCACAGATCTACAGTCCACACAGCAGGCTAGGTCTAGTGGTATAGCTGTCTCTGAGCTGACTGGACTATCTCTGACACATCTTTGTGCATAGGACACAGAGCTAAGAAGCCAGTGCACTTCCAAGTCCTTCCATATGTTGCTACTCAGTCCTCACTATACACCAGAATCAAGTGGGAAACTTAAGCAATATATCCTCAGAGATATGACTTTTCCAGTGTTAGGCTCTAGCATCACTATTTCTAAGAACTCTTGGGTTGTGTGGGTGTGCAGTGCAAGCTTCTCTAGACCAAAACTAAGCCAGGCTGAAGGACACACAGCTCTCACTAAGTAAAAACAAAGTAAATATGTGGAATCAGCCAGGAGGGCTTTGTTTTGACAAATGAAAATGCCTGATCAGATGGCCTTTGTTATCATAAAACAGGTGTGAGGGTAGTTGTGCTTCTGATTAGAAAAAGCTTTAATGAAAAAAATGAAACTAAGAAAGGTCCGAATATAATATAAACATCATTTTGTATAATTGCAAAAAGTAGGACCAAAGAAGTTTCTGTGACTATTGATGTTGTGGTGTTGTTGTTAGGTGCCATTGAGTCGGTGTCTGACACATAGTGACACTATGTACAACAGGCAAAACACTATTGTCAGTGCTTCTCTGCTATCCATAGGGTTTTCAATGGCGAATTGATTTTTGGGAGTGGGTTTCCAGGTCCTTCTCCCAAACCTCTAGTATCTGGTGTTCCCAAGAGGTCTCCCATCCGAGCACTAATCGGGCCCTGGCCTGCTTAGCTTCTGAGATCTGACAGGATCAGACACCACAGTGCCATGGCTACAGGCTTGACTATTGACAAGTATGCATATTATCAGGTAACTTAGTGACATATGATTCTAACGGACCCGAGTAATGTACCTGCTAATTCTGTGCAAGGACTCATTTCTTCAGTACCTTCTTAAAATTAAGCATACTTGTTGAGTAGCTGTGTGTGAGATTTTCGTTCACCAATGGTATGAGATACAAGATGGTTTGGGTCTCTGAGACCCCACATCACCAAGTATGTTAGTTTTTTTTTGTGTTTGTTTGTTTGTTTTGTAGCTACCTGGTCAACTAACTGAAAGAGATCTATAGATATTTTTGCCTATTTCCAAGAAAGGAGAACCAATCAAATGTGGAAACTATAGAATGTTATCATTAATATCACAACAAACAAAATTTTATTAGTGATCATTCAAAAATGACTGGAACAGTGTATAGGCAGGGAATTGTTGGAGAATAGAGCCAGATTCAGAAGAGGGGATGGAACCGGGGACATCATTGCTGATGTCAGAAACATATTAGCTGAAAGCAGAGAATCCCAAGAAGGTATCTATCTATGTTTTATTGACTAGGCAAAGGCATTTGACTGTGTGAATCATAAAAAAATTATGGATAACACTGCAAAGAATGGGAATAACAGAGTACCTAATTGTATCCATGAGGAATCTGTACATGGACAAGGATGCAATCCTTAGAAGTGAACAAGGAACCACTGCCTGGTTTAAAGTCAAAAAAGTTGTGTATCAGGATTATATCCTTTCACCATACCTCTTCAATTTCTATGCTGAGAAAATAATCCAAGAACCTGAACTTTATGAAGAAGAATGCAGGATCATGACTGAAGCCATATCCATTAACAACCTGTGTTATGCAGATGACACAGCTCGGCTTGCTGAAAGTGAAGAGGATTTGAACCATTTATTGATGAAGATGAAAGAACATGGCCTTCAGTATGGATTGTGCCTCAACATCAACAAAACAAAAATCCTTGTAACTGGGTCAGTGAGCAACTTCATGATAAATGGAGAAGACTGAGGTTGTCCAAGATTTTCCTTTACTTAGTTATATAGTCAACACCCATGGAAGTAGCAGTCAAGATATCAAAAGATTCCTTGCATTGCGAAAAGCAAAAGACCTGTTTAAAGTGTTGAAAAGTAAAGAAATCACATTTAAGAAGGTGCAACTAACTCATGCCATGCTATTTTCAGTTGCATTATATGGCTGTGAAAGCTGGACATTGAACAAGGGAGACAGGAAAAGAATTGATGCTTTTGAATTATGGTGCTGGAAACAATTATTGAATATACCATAGACTGCCAAAAGAACCAACAGATCTGTCCTAGAAGTGCAACCAGAGTGCTCCTTGGAAGCAAGGATGGCTAGTGTGTGCCTTATGTATTTTGGACATATTGTCAGGAGAGACCAATCCCTGGAGAAGGATATCATGTTTGGGGGATTGACAGGTCAACAACAACCACAACCACAACCACAACCACAACAACAACAAAGGAAAACCCTCAACTAGATGGATTGGTAAGGTGTCTGCAACAATGGGCTTGCACATAAATAAGATCTTGTACCTGACACAGTTGGGGGCGGTATTTTGTTCTGTTGTGCATTAGGTCACTATGAGTCAGACATGACTCGATGACACCTATCAAGAACAAGTTTTCATGCACTATTATAATATCCTAAAGTAATTACATTAAAAATGGCATCCAAATTTTTTCCTATGTCTACAAAGCTTGATGAACCTTGATTTCCAAAGCTTGCACAACAAACTTTGAATGAATTAGATGAAAAAGATAAAGATGTGAGTGGCATGGATGACTGTGCTTCCCAGTTCCAAAGTGGCTGCATTTCCAGAGAGGCTTGAGACTTAGACACCTCTTGGATAAACGCCATTTATAAATGTCTCTTAGAATTTGTGTACTAAGTGCAAAAAATCTGTCTGATTAAAGTGTTCCAAAGTGCTGAGCAGAAACTGTGATACTAACTTAGAAGCTTAGTATTTTATATTTTATCTTCTATTTTGTTTCACAACTGAATAAAGTTTTAGTTAAAAATATCAATAAGTGACTTTCTTTTTATGTACTAAAGATTTTGTCCAAAAATCTATCAACTTAATAGGTTATGAAAATAAGTTTTTATTTGGTTTGTAAAATGCTAATAAATATCAATTCTGAAAATCAAACAGACAAAATATTTTAAAATAGCTTTAAATTAAACATAAAGCCACTTGCATAACGCCACTTCCTATACATACATTCAGAAGGGTATGAGTCTTAGTGACCTAAGTCACCAGTTATGTTCTGGTTAGGACACATCACCAGTTAAGTTAAGATAAGACACATCACCAGTTAAGATAAGAAGCAATCTGTTTAGCCATCACTTATTTTTATTCAAATACATATTCATAGCCAAAGCATTAAATATGGTTATATTCGCATAGAACAGGTGATTTTACTTACCTATTGGGAAGTACGGGCTTTCTACTTAAGCAGCGTGATGAAAGGAAGATCTGGTATTGGGATTTGTTGATGCTTTTACTAGGTCTGGTCATGGGGTACATCATTTGAATCTCACTTTTTAAGTCTACAATATTGGAAAATACAACTTCTTCTGCTTATCTTTCAATAAGTGGGTGCTTTTTAAAATTACAGTCTTGTCTAAATAAATAAGGAAAATTCTTGTTGACAACTCCTCATATTTTGTACAAAGTGGGTGTATCAAGTAAGTCCAAGGTTTTTTAAAGATCCTACATTGGACCATAATATGCTGCTTCACAAAGCATGTGGTGCCCTATATGCCTATTTTTTGATTCCTCTTAGTTCATATTTGATGTAATCAATATTTGTAACTTAAAAATATCTGTTTTTCCCTTTCTAGCTTTAAAATTGGATATAAACCTACTTAAATCCATTAGTTATGAAAAAGATATCTTTTGATATAATCATAAGAGAGTTTATTAAGAAGGAGAATTTTTCTGGGCCCCCATAGTAAGACAATGGTTGAATTATGATCTTCTCTGCTCCTATAGCCCCCGTTTTTTAAGCAGTTTGGCGGATTAGGCAAACTTAAATGCCTCCTTGATTTCTAAAATCCTACGATTTTATGTTAGATAAATTTGTGAAATTCACTTGTGTATGTTATAAATAACATCTGTATATAAACTTTACATCAAGTCATTGGATAACACTTTTCAATATATCACAATATATGATCAATTTTGGAAGATCACGTTTATCACATGTTATATTCAGAAACCTAGTAGATTTATACTATTTTCTTGAATTGTAAACTGGTATTTTTAATATCATTTTTAATATTTTTTGACATATTTTGAAAATGAATATGTATTTTGATTGCCAATATAAGTAAAAATTATTTTTTGTTACAGATCGCTTACATGCTTTGAGATACATTTTCCACTTTAATTGATACAAAAATTACTTCCAGTGTTTCAGGACCTACCTCTGATAGATGAATAAGATAATTTTTTTATTATTAAGAAGCTTAGAAATCAGAGGATAAAAGAAAGAGAGATTATCTTGCACATACTTGCCAGTAAACTAACATGCCCACTGGTCTTGAGAGGTCCAACTGGGTATAATGTTACCTGCTCTTTTCCCACATTGTGTCAAAATGACAGTACAAAATTGAAGTGAGCTATTTCAACATAGAAGAGCAAGGGAGTCATCAAGTAACACAAGTGGATACATTGCTAGAATATTTAAAAATAGGATAATATTGATAAATCTGGCAGACCAAAAAAAAAAAAAAAAAAAAAAAAAAAAAAAAAAAAAAAAAAAAAAAAAAAAAAAAAAAAAAAGGTAGCCACAGCCCAGGATCTTGAGAGGAGAGGGCAGGTAGATATAGGAGATATGTTTGTTGGCAGAACCATAGAATGACTCTAGAATCAGCATAGGAGAGCCGGGAAACAGATTTGGTAGCAAGTAATCAGTATGCTTAGTTAAAAGATATTACAGGCAAGATGAATGACAAGTAGGCCCCTGCCACATTCCCCAGGTTCAAGGAGTAATTATCATGCATGTTCATCTCTGCCATTATATCTTGAGAAGTACAAGAGGCAAATCGATCCAACTTTTTAGGAAGAACACGATCTGTAATTTGACTGACACTCCAATGTATGTCCCTCATGGATTTGAAATTTCTAGACAGCATAGCACTGCAGCCATACTACTATGGTGTCCTATTCCATTAGATCTCAGAAGCTAAGCAGGATCAGGCTTGGTTAGTACTTGGATGGGAGACTGCCTGGGAAAACTAGGTGCTGTATGCTTGGGAGAAGTACCTGGCAATCCACTCCCAAAAAACAATCAGCCATTGAAAACCCTATGAGTAACAGAGACACACTGACTACAGTGTTTCACCTGTTGTATGTAGGGTCACTATGAGTAGGACACTGACTTGACAGCACCTAACAACAACAGACAGCATAGCCTACTGGACTGATTCTTGCTATCTACCTCGTTATAAAGCTTGTATATTCCTCACCTCACCCCATTCACAAAGGCTTATAAACTCTCTCCCTTTCAGTGGAGAAATATAGGGAAACAAATGGCACAAGGGAATATTAATCAACCTAAATCCTCATTGATGTAACTGTGTAGTCAGCTAGGAGGACCAGAGTTCTGAGAGAAGGTACCAATATAAACGGGTAGGCTCAAGACTAACATAGATAAGATTATTAAAACAAAATAGATATTTCATGAAACATAAAATCATTTTTTCTAGTTAATACATGCAGAAGAATCCAAGATGATATGATAAATGTGGCAGCTTTCTAAAAAACTACGTGAGAAAATTCTGGTGTTTGAAATGTCAGTATAGAGATGAACACAATAAATAGAATGGAGGGAAAATTTAAAAAGGAAAATTCTCCTAATTTCAATCAAAAAGTCAGAAATACAAAACATGTGCCTAGAATATCGGTATAGGTAATCTTGAATATACAAAAAAATCTTGAATGTACAAAAATGGCAAGAACAAGGAAGAGGGACAAAGTTTACATGGAAGGAAAATTTGAGAATCAAATTAAGATATGAGTATTCACAGTGAAAAGGCACCCCAAACCATAGCAGTATCCAGTAAAAATATTGTCACTTAGATATTGTTTGTTAAATATCTGAACAGAATCACAAAACAAGATCCATAGGAAAAATATATATAAAAGTTCACCTATGAAGAATCAAGAATCAGATCATTTTCAGAGATGTTATTAAGTGAGTGATGTTGGATGATAGCTCTAAATTCACAGAGGATAAAAATGGACAGATTTCTTCTGACATCAAACTATCCATTTAACAAAAGAGAAGAATATCATATTTTTAGAAATGTAAAATCTCTACAAGAGCACTTTTCACAAATTCAGGAAGTAAAGAAAATAATTTATAGATATTAAAGAAAAATTGTTGTTGTTAGGTGCCATGGAGTTGGGTCCATCTCATAGCAACCCTCAAAGGGTTTTCAACGGTTGTTTTCAGAATTTTTGGGGAAGCCTGAACCTAGGGTCTCAGAGAGCACAGAGCAGTAGTCTATTAACTGATCTAAACCTCAGTCCCAAGCAAAAAATATTGCTAGGTGCCCTCGATTCATGTCTGACTCATAGTAACTCAATGTAGAACAGAAAGAAACACCAACATTGTGCCATTTCTGGCACTATCATCAGTGCTTCTCTGCTACTCATAGGATTTTCAATGGCTGACTGCTTTGGGATTACTTTAGGAGTGGGCTGCTATGTCCTTCTCCCATTTTTGCAGTGCTGGGGATCGAATCCAGGTCCCCACAGGGGCACTCTACCAACTAAGCCAAACCCCAGCCCCCTAAAAGTCCTTGAAGGAGCAAGATGTAGAACCTAAGAAAAACCAAACTGATTGAAGTGTGCAATGAAAATCAATGACATGATGACAGGTGTGCAACAGTCCTAGAAAACAAAGTGTCAGTTAAAAGAGAAAGTTGAAGAGCACCATCGAAGAGGCCTCCTGGAGTCAAGAACTACAGTATCACTAGGAAATTGGAAGATCTTAAAAATGGCATAAGAAAGGCATGTGTAGTATTTGTCAACATAAAAAGGTGAAATCAATTACAAAATTATGAAAAACATTAAACTCAACTCAAGTTCAAATGAATTTTAACATGATTTGTGTAATTAGAGCAGAAACAGAAGGCTTTTGACATTTACATATGTGGAAAAATACTAGATTTTATTATAACTTGCAGAGGAATTATCCCCTCAGTAGGGTCATGTATTGAAGGCTGGGAGGTCTGGAGACTTTAGGAGGTAAGGCGTAATTGGAGGAGGTAGCTATCATTGGGGATTTGTTCTTAGGGGGTGTGTCTTGTGCTACCCCATGCTCCCTGCTTCCTGTCAGCTATGAGGTGAGTAGCCTCCACCTCATGGTTTTATTGCTATGGTGTTCTGCTACACCATGAGCCCAGATTCAATGGAGCCAAGGACTATAAATTGAAATCTCTGAAAGCAGGAGCCCAAATAAATAATTCCTCCTTTTAGTTTGTATTTCTCTGTTATTTTTCACAGGAACAGAAGGTCTAATATGGACTTAAAATTATGAAAAAGGGACTTTTTCATTTCCTAGAAACCTGCATGCTGGAAGTGATGGAGAAACTCTACACCTCTACAATTCAGCCCTTGACAGATTTTCCAGGTTTTATTGTGTATGGACAGCAAGTCAAGCTTCTTATCCTTCTGACCCAAAAATATCAACAAAATCATTCAAAGAAAGGTACACAGATGTAGATAAAGTTCAAAAGACTATTTCGTTTGCAAAGCTACTATAATATGAATTTTAAGATAAGAAGAGGCAGAAGATATGAGGCAAAATGTGCAGCCTCACCTTAAATAAAATTCAGCTACAGATTTTCAAATAAAGGTAGGTTAGTTGAAGGGAAGGAGGAAGAGTTCGTTCATGACTTTAAAGATTGGTAATGATTACTTGATGATTGTTCAAGAGAAAATAATATTAAGGATACTTTTTGTTGGTTGTCTGTTTGATCTTAGAATGTATAACAAAATTATCTTGATAATTATGTGTCTGTTCTTAACACTTAAAACATTATTCCTCTTAACACTTTATCTAATATTTATCTAATATTTTAGTATTACCTCTTAAAACTTGGAACATTATTGAGCAACATAACTTTATTGACATATATTATTCTCTTCATCCATAGCCTAATTATTTTAAATAGTACTGCTCTGTATAGTATTTTCACAATTCAATATGTAAAATGACCAATCACAGTTTAAATTTCTCGAAAATTGAAGTAGTTAAATACAATCACTGGATCTCTGGCTTATAAAAATACATTCGACCTTATTTCTCCAGCTTGATCTTCTCTCCTGGACATCTATCTCATGTTTTTGTGTACTTGGTAGATATTTTGCTTTCATCCAAAACTTTACAGAAGTGTGAGTTAACTACATTTACCTTCTAATACTTATTCATACTCTTATTGCCCCCATGTTTCTGTCAACTTGTCCTGATGTAGGGGCTTGAGTGTTGTTGTGATGCCAAAAGCTACGCCATCAGTATCTGGGATACCAACAGGGCCACCCATGGTGGACAGGTTTCAGCTTAGCCTGCAGACTGAGACTAGGAAAAAGGATCCAGCAGTCCACTCTTGAAACAATTAGCCATTGAAACCCCCTGGGAATAGTAGAGAAGCACTGTCAAATATATTGCCAGAAAATGAGCCCTTCCAGACTGGAAGGCATTCAAGAAGTAACTGAGGAAGAGTTGCCTCCTCAAAGTAAAGTTGATCTTACAACGGTGGAAATGAATTAAAGACCTGGGACTTCCTTTTGCTGTTGTGGCAGGACTCAAAATGAGAAGAAATATATTGACTGCAATGATAAACTCAAACATAAAATGAGCATGTGCATGGCATAGTGTTTTGTTCTGCTGTATTTAAAATCACTATGAGTTGGGTCTTGCTAGACAGCACCTAACAACAACTCTTCATTATCTGTTTCCATTAATGGTACAAATGTTTCTGTGGAATTCATTTTCAAATCATTGTGGTAATCTGAGTCCTTTCTCTACTTTACTCAAATTGTATAGATTTTCAATTCCAGTTGACTCTTAGTTTTCATTCTTTCTCATTCCTTCCTTCTGCATGTTTGCAGTTTTGCTGTTAACTCAGGCTTTTTAAGCTCACATTTAAGTGATTGTTGTAACCTCTTATATGGAAGCTCAATGCATGGCCTTTCTTTCTAAAACCTTCCTTATGTCTCCCCTTTACTTAAAAAATTATTTAATCACTTTATATATAAATTCCTTAGCCTAGCCCTCAAAAGTTTTGGTGCAAACAAGTATCAAAAATCAAGCTACTAGTTGCCATTACTAGTATGATTACTAGGCAAAATGAGCTAGGATAAACAGAAGGACAATAATAAACCAACAATTTACAGAAAAAAAGAAACATGTATTACTCAGATTTTCTACTTACATGGTGCAGAAAACTTCTCTGGCTAAGGAGAAAAGGAATTTTATTGGGGAGCTCGTGAGTCACTGATGAAGTAGAGGAACAGAAGAGATATAAGGCTTCAACACCAATGCCTCAAACGTACCCAAACACATCTTGAAAAGGAAATAGCTGCTCTTTCCATGAACCCTGAGTGCTAAAATTTGGCCTGCTATCTCTTATACTATGGGAACTCAAATACAGTGGACCTGTGTGCAATTACTGTGATGCTGGTGGTTTTTTTTTCTTTTCTCAGGAGTCTGATCTGTCTGAGAAGGAGGGAATAAGAAGATAGAGGGTCTTGCAATACTTTATACAAGTGTCCCTACCTCCTGCTCTTAGTCAGATGAGTTACAACTACTTGAAGGTGCCTACGTCATATTCCCACATACCAACTGCATAAAAGCCCTGGAAAGCAAGCATATGATATCTTCAACACTTACAGGAGAAGCTTTTACTGCCTCTTGCCCAGACTAATAAAGGCAGGAAGATTCTTTACACATATTAAAGGATACATACATTTGGCAGCCTTGTAAAGTGACCACTTATGGGCATTTTAAAATTAAAAAGGAATCTTCCTCCAATTTTTACATGGAAGTGATTCAAATAAAACATAAGATAATCATAGAAGTTTTTTCTTTTCAAGTAAAAAATATACATTTTCAATCAGTGTAGCTATATGGTTATATAGAAATAGCTTTTAAATACCTTTATTTAGGCATGTGAAAGTGCAATGACCACATACCAAGTCCATTGAATTTATAAATTAATGCAAAGGAATTATTATTCAGGTGTCCTCTTTGCATTTGCTTTTCTCTTTCTATGGTATGTTTACCATAGCCATTCAAATAACATTGCTTTTTTTTTTTCTTTTTTACACAGTAGACAGTTGTTGTTAAGTGCCATCAAGTCAGGTCCAACTCATAGTGGGCCTGTGTACACAGAATGCAGCACTCCCTGACCCTGTGCCATGCTGGGCACTACTGTCAGTGCTTCTCTGCTATTCATCGTTGTTGTTAGGTACTGTCAAGTCAGTGTCTGACCCATCATGACCCTACATACAACAGGTGAAACACTATCATCAGTGCTTCTCTGCTGTTCATAGGGTTTCCAATGGGTGACTCTTTCAAGAATGGGCTGCCAGGTCCTTCTCCCAAACTTAGAGTACCAGCTATTCCCAGGCGGTTTTCTACACAAGGACTAATCAGGCTGACCCTGCTTAGTTTCTGAGATCTGATGAGATTGGATGCCAGCGTGGTATGGCTGTAGTAGAGAGTAGACAGTCTATGTAAAGTTTATTAAGAGAGAGTACAGCATTAAGAAATAATCGCAGAGAAGACAGAGACACTTGGAGATGCTTAGATAATCCTGAGAAGAAACTTGAAATCAACTGGTTTCCTGGGTAAAATAGCATAAGGATGTTTCTTTTCTTCAGGGAAAGCTGAGGTTAGAGAAAAGAGAGTTAAGCCAACTTTTAGAGGGAAAATTAACTCAGATTGAGGAGAAATGGCAAGTCCGAGTGGAGGGAGACGTGCACATGTGGTTGCTAGAGAAAGAAGCAAAGAGCAAAGGGCAAGAAGTGCAAAGAAAAGAGAAGAAGGAAAAGAAAGAATTGTGTTTTTTGTAAACTCCCATTTTCAACTTTGAAAATGTATGATTGAACCTGACCTCTTAACAATGATGTATTCTTAAGGCTCTGAAAGACAGTAACTATAAAATTGCATGCAATTTCTACAACTGTGACATCAGGCAATATTCTTATACCTATGCTTGGTTGTATGACAGAAGAAAAAAAACCCACTTTCTTTTGTTGAGGTTGAATAGATCCTAAATTCGACAAGTTAAAGAAAGATTATGGGAATATAAAGGCTCAAGAATACATCCTGAGGGTGATGCACTTTGGAAGATGTGGTAATATTTATGGAGTAAAGTACCTGAAGTCTAAAGTGACTCTGATAATTTTTCTCCCTAGAGATTGTTAATTTTTTGAAATGGAGAAATTTTCTTTTACAGTCCGCTACTACTAGTGGCAGCTAGAAGAGCAATTCATATTTAAATAGATGATTCATTGTTTCTCATCCTTTGCCAGATGCATGATCCCGAAACACTAATGCACATCCAAGCAGGAAACTAGTAGTATAACATCACAACACTAATGCACTTTGAATGCCATGCCTGGCTCTTTTAACTGAAATATCATCAGTTATTATATGATTTAGCTAAAAAGAAAGCAAGAGATGATAGATCATGAAGGCTGTCTATTAAAACTTTGGACCAACCCATGAGTTCTCCAAGATATATTATTTCTAAGGATCATCTCTATAATCCCCATATTCCAGCATTCAAAATGTAGCAAATGCTTAGGTCAGTGTCACTTTGCATCCATTACATATCATATTATACTTTAACCTCACCATGTTAGAATTATAAGACTGTGCTTGAGTTATAATTTCGGTGTCACTGGCTTGGATGATTTACTAGCTTAAATGTATGTAGAATAACATATCCTAAAAGGAATATTTTGGAAAGCAAACTACAATTTATAGAATTTATTAGATTGGATCATATGAGATTGGTTTTTGATAGGTTAACAAATATCTAGATGTTAACTGTCTGATGTAGCTTAATCTATATAAATAGAGTTTAGTTTCAAATTAGTCGGCCGTAAATATGATTCTTTTTGCTTCCTCTTTCTTGACATTGAATAGAGGTTTTGGATGTAGGGAAAGTACAGTGAATGCTTGAACTTGTGTTTTCATAAAGTTAGTGAATTCCCAACATATTTCTTTGGTGGAACTCATCACAACCTAAGAACTGAAAAGTAGAGCTTGAGCATGTTGGTGCACACCTGTGTGTTGGAGGTAGGAGGACCATGATTCCAAGGCCAGAGGCAGCCTGCACGACTTAGTGAGACTCTGCCTTAAGAAAAAATTTAAAAAGGGGACGGGAGTACAGCTTAGTGCTTGAGCATTTGCAAAGTATGTTCGAGTCTCTGAGTTCAACCCTCAACTATTGCAAGAAAAAAAAAGCAAAGGAAAAAGAAAAAATTCCTTTTGCTTTTAAAATTACGCAGTTTGATTCTAATAACTTAAGTCTTTGTGAGGTTTGTGAGACTGTTTCAATAAAAAAAGAAAAGAAGAAAGAAAAAAGCAAAGTGTAAATTCCCTTACTTCTAATTGAGGAACTTCATGCAGTGAATAATTCCTCCAATGCTACCTATATCAACCTTGCTTCTACGTTTTCTCCTAATCCTGATCTAAAGTATTGTTAATTCCAAGCAATTCAGTGTGTTTTGTGTTTGTTTTGGTACTTACACACTGCTTTATACTTTTATGGCACTTTTACTGAGATTTAGTAATTTGCGTGATTCCTTTCACTTCATAAACCAACTCCTAGGAGGAAAGACAGGTCCTACTCGCAGTATATGCCAGTATGCAGGAAATGCTTCTGCTTATAAGTCATTCAAATATTGGTCAACTTAAACTAAATTCTGAGAAATAAATTATGTAAAGAAAACAATACCCAGAAAACAGTAATCAAAAGAAATTTCTAGGGCTGAGAATGTAGTTCAGTGGTAGAATGCCTAGGTTTGATCCCTGAGCAATGGAAATATATATATAGTGTATATATATATATATATATATATATATAGTATATATGTAATATATATATAGTATATATGTAATATATATATATAGTATATATGTAATATATATATATATATAGTACTATATAGTTCAGTGGTAGAATGCCTAGGTTTGATCCTTGAGCAATGGAAATATATATATATTATATGTATCTATATAGTATATATGTACTATATCTATAGTACTATATAGTACTATATATAGTACTATATATATAGCTCTATATGTACTATATATACTATATATACTATACTATATATATATAGTATAGTATAGTATACTACTATATATATACTATATATACTATAGTACTATATATAGTACTATATATAGTATATATATAGTACATATATAGTACATATATATAGTATATATGTACGTGTGTGTGTGTGCACATGTGTGTGTGTATGTGTATGTCAAACTTATTCTCTTATACCTCAAAAGCCATACATATTAAATGAAGGCTTGGATAGTACTTTGCTCTCTCTGAATACTCTAAGGAAAAATATGGTACAAACCTTTCTTAAGAGAAGCATAAGAACAGGCAGATGATTGGGGAATTGATAGTGGTAAATGGCATGAGGAAAATAGAACAGGTGGTAGCAGATGGAATAACTGAGTGGGGAGGAATGGGGTTAAGTGGCCCTGTTGAGGCAGGGTGGTTTGGTTGGGGAAGATTCACTGAAAAGGAATGTTGAACATGAAATTTAATTAAGAGGGTTGGGTGAGGAGCCATTCTAGGTAAAAGGAGGAGGGAATTCAGACTCTTTAATATCTGTGAAGTGAAGAACGAGCTCCCATGCCTGGAGATCAGTGATGGCAGATGGCATACTACCAATGGATGCCTGACTAATAGAAGTGGCTGGATCATGAACAGCGTAAGATTCAATGCAATTCTAATTATAAAGGAGCCTCCTAGGTGGTGTTGGATGAAGACTGGTATTTGTATTTTAGGAATTTCTTCCTGCCTGCTGGGTGGGAAATGAAAACTATGAAGATAAGAGTGGAAGCAGGAATGAGTTTTTAGGTTATTAACTAGGTCAAGGTAAACACTAATGGTGATTTAGAATAGAGTTGTAGCAGTGGAGATAAAGAATAATTGGCTTTGCCACAGACTTACCAGATATCTACTATGAGCCAAGACATTGCATCAGTGGTAGACCAAATAATGTTCACTCAATGATCTCCATACCCTAATCCTGTTGTTACTGCCTATGGCATGGCAAATGGGGTTTTGGAGGTTAGTTAAGATTATGAACTTTAGAAAGGCCTAGAAAGGCCCAATTCTATTTTAGAGCTGGGAAATAGACTCAGCATATATTACATATGTGTATGTGTGTGTGTGTGTGTATATATATATATATATATATATATATACACACACATATATATATATATATACACACATATGTGTATATGTATATACATGTATATATACATACACATTATATTTATACAGACACACACACACAGAGACACACACACACACACATATATGTGTGTGTGTGTGTGTGTGTGTGTATGTATATATATTTAGAACTTTATTTTATAATTAAGTCCAAGAGAAAGAATGAAGTTCAAGCAATTTGGAGGTCCAGGCAGAAAGGAAAGAGGCAAAAGTATGACATTTTCCCAATAAAGGAAAACAGGCTCAAAATAGGATGCCACTGAGATTTATGACAAGGTCAGATTGGAAACTCAGCAATAGCAAAAATAAAGGAGAGCTGGAAGATATGAGTTACTTTGTTCAAAAAGTAATTTTATTTCCCAATAAAGAATAGCTCTTCATAAAAGATAATCCCAACAAAAGGAACACCCAGCTGTGGAGATAAATACAGTCCATATTTGAAGCAAACTAGCATGTAGCCTGATTTTAAGTAATTGGTAGAGTATAAAAGAAATGATTTATTTGTTGATTTTTAATGTTGCACGGGATCAAAATGTTGGAATAAAAAAGAAGAATATATAATTATGTTTTAACTGCTATAATTCATATAACATTTATTTTCCCTATTGGTTTTAAACTTATATATGCAGTATAAGACAGCACAGAATGTAAACTTACTGCCCTTGGCAATGTGAAAGTCAATTTATTACCAATAGAATAGGCAGTTACTAAGAAAGGAGGGAGAAAAAGCATGGGTGAAACTGATTTGCTCCTCTACCCTATCAAGGGTACATTCATAAAACATTATCTTCAACTAATAGAACCTAAATGAGAAGTTTATGTATATCATTTGAAATTATATGAGGTAACTTATAGAGAAATAGTGATAAAATCAGGAGGCATAGTATATTGAGAGCAATAGAAGCAAGATAAATCCTTGCCTTTAATAGCAGGAAGTGAGTAGGTAATATATGAAGCCAATCAAGAAAGAGCTAGAGACACATGGTATTTAGGGTAATGACAACTACCAACAAAGAACTGAAACTGAAAACCATGAGTGGAGGTTGCCTCTGGCAGAGGCAGCTGTGGGTGGTGAGGAATGGACAGAGATTGTGCCTTCTTGTGGGACAGCTTTCTGTGCTGTTTGATTAAAAAAAAAAACTATGATAAATCTTAGGTAAAAATAATCATAGGAAAGAATTTTCCTTTTTAGGGACAATGAATATACCTGGAACAACTTAATACACAGTTAATTTGGCTATTATTTTATACACAATGGGTAAACAAAACCCAAATATTTATATTTAGACTTAGCATTTGCTTTAATATCTATAATTCCAACTCATTTTTCCTTCAAATCTCAGTTTTTAGCAGAGCCCATTATGATAGATGGAGGATCAGCATGTACTTATTGTGCTGGTAAATAGAATGGCCTATTTTTTGACATCACGCACAAGACAATTACCAAAATCAAAAGCAAAAACAAAATATAGATCTAGAATAAGTAAAAATGGTAAAATCAATGTTTTGTCTTGGGTTTGCGTTATGATCAGCTTATCTATTTCTCAGTAAGATATATATTTTTGAAGAGATGGGTATTTCAATACAAGTTCTATATTTCATCATGCCAAACACATTGATTTGAGCATATTGGATGCTCAAAAGTAAAAATTGGAATTATAAAGTATATGTAATTTCTGAAAGGATTGGTTAAGTGAAATTCACCAAATTAATTCTAATTAAAAAAACAGTGGAGGATCCATTTTAATTGCCAGATACATGATACAGAACTTTCTGGGCCAATCCCTTCCTGTAGGGTGTAATAAAACCCCATGCTGAATGTCTGGAGGCTTAATTTCCAGTCTTAGTCCTGGACAAGGGCTTATCTTTCTTGAATTTTTGTTGTTGTTGTTAGGTGTCATGGAGTCGGTATCTGACTGATAGCGACCCTTATAGGGTTTTCAATGGCTGACTGTTTCAGGATTGCTGTGGGAGTGGATTGCCAGGCCCTTCTCTCATTTTTGCTGTGCTGGGAATTGAACTCGGGTCCTCAGAGACTGCAGAGCAGCGCTCTACCAACTGAGCTAAATCCCAGCCCTTCTTGAATTTTAGTGTTTATAAATCTATAAATTGATGAGAGTTTCCTTCTAGTGTACATAATCTATGGCAATACACCAAACTCATATCCATTTGCTATAGAACACTGGGATCATATGTGTGTAAGGGTATTTATAAGTATATGCATAAAATGATATAAGATTTCATCAGCATCATACTTATTCTAATAATAAATAAAATAATCCCATAGGAGGAAATGTTCCATTACAGAATATTTTTATATTGATGTCTTTAGAAATTACTTGTTTATCATTTAATAAATAAGAAAGAAACAAACAGAATTTCAAAAATATGAATTGTTTCATAGCACAATTTTTGGTTAAGGTTTTAAAAATATGTAGTAACATGGTTAAAATTATATTTAAATATAAACTAATTTAGTAATACTACATTATTTTTCAAAGACAATCTGAAAATTATATCATTTAAATCATAGAATAAAATGCTGATTTACATAAGATTATAAAATATTATCCCAGATACTATAAAAATATCTACTTTATATATATGCAAAAGTGATACAGGAAAAAATAATAGCCCAGATTATATCAGTTGCACTTCATGATGTACATTAGTGGTCTGCAACCATACTATCTCATCTGATCTTGGAAGCTAAGCATGGTCAGGCTTAGTTAGTCCTTGGATGGGAGACTACTTGGGAATATTGGGCACCATATTCCCAAGGACCTGGCAGCCCACTTCTCAAACAGCCATCAAAAACCCTGTGAATAGCATAAAAACACTGACAATAGTACCGGGCCATGGCACAATGTTGCATAGTGTTTTGTTTTGTTGTACATTGTGTTGCTATCAGTTGGACCCAACTTGATGGCACCTAACACCACCAGCATGTACATTAATACTTCAAATCTGTATTCATGGAATCGATATTACTACATCTAGCCATGACTTTCTCAATCACAATTTTTTTTAATATTCCAAGGAATCTGAGATATTTTATAGAAACATCAAAAATGTTTATAAAATCTTAAAACTGTTCTGATTTCTGAATTAAAATGATAAGTAAAGGAGTCAAGGACATGAAAAAGGAAAATAAAATCCCTTTCTTCCCATTTAACCATTAAAAGACTTGCAACTAAGGCATGAAACTCTTCCAAGCCAATGTAAATATGTGCAGGCTGTTCCCTTTAGTGCACTGGTGGATTGTTATCCATGTTCTAATCCTTCTTTCCTACCCTGACCTCTCTCTGCTGCTGTAAGGAGTATTGGTAGCAGGAAATTTTGCTGCCAATGCCCCTGGCATTAAAGACTAGACTACTTTTATTTTGGATCTCCTCTGCCTTTGTCTGGAATGTGAATATAGGCAGATAGTTGAGGAGAAAGGAAACACCCTCCAGCTGCCCAGAGCTTCTGATCAAAGACTGACAATCAATATGGCAGCCAATGTCTCAGCCAGCTTTTCCCAACATGGTACACTCAGCTCAGGAATAATTCATTGACTTTATAGTAGAGAAGTCTTTGTGGTTTCTCCAGTGGCTTCTGTTTCTGGCCAGCTCTAAGCTCCAATAAATGGAAAAGGGCAGAAGTATTATATTTCACGAAGGATGTTCACACTGAAAAGTGAAAAATGGCTCATTTGAATGAGCTGCCTGGCCTCATCCCTCAATCTATGATTTTTTTAGAACTTCATAGACATTTTGGAGAGAAGACAAATATCTAAAAGGTAGAGAGGAGAAACAATAAGAAATAAATTTTAAAAATGATATGGATATTAATTATAAAGGTACAAAATATTTTCTTTAATTGCCTTAATAAGACTGAAAAGATTAAAAATATTAGGGAAAGGTTAAAAAGATATTTTTAGAAAAGTATAAACTCATAAAGGTAAAAACAATGTGAGAGCAATGCAGGTACTTCTGTCCTGAGACTATACTCTGACACCTCACAGCTGGGTTTCAGTTATGGAAAGACAGAAACTAACCAAGGCCCAAAGTTATTTGGAGTAAGTCTGAATCAGAAGTTAACTTTCCTCTCCTCTTCTTCTCCAAACTCATGGCCTGGATGGAAAGGTGACAAAAGAATTAACATAACAGAAAAATACACCATATTCATAGAAAGGAAAATGAGGTATTTGAATTATCTCAATGTTTTTCTAAATTTGTGTGGTATTTGATACTAATCAAAATTTCATCTGGGCTTGTGAATATATTTGTTTTTGTGCAACTGAACAAAAAATCTTAGTCTATAATATATATGAAAATATGAAGTATTAAATATTGCCATAATACTTTTGGAGAAATACAAGTTGGAAGGACTTACTATAGCACAGCAAAACATATTATGAAGCAATAGTCATAAAGCTAGTTTGGAATTGGTTTATAGGCAAAGTGAATAACAGATGGGAATAGAATACAGAAATAATGCTTTTATTAATTGACTATTGATTTATAGCCAATTGTCATTATAGAGTAATGAGGAAATCATAATTGTTGTTCTCCATTAAATGGTGCTGGAAAAATAGAGTAACAAATTAAAGTAAAATAAAATTTCAAGTTAGCCAAAGGCTTAAATTACAATAAAGAAAATTGAAATAATCTAGGGAGTACTTTGAGCCTTTCAAACTAGCTACAAAACATTTCTAAACATAAATTTTTTCCCAGTAATTTTTATTAGCAATTTTTAGTGCACAACTTAATAGGCTTCATTATGATTTTTCCATACATGAATATATCATTGCACACTGCTCATGTTCCCTTCCCCCGTTAGCCTCCCATGACCCCCTCCCCCATCCCTTTCCTTTCCACCAGTGGTCCACCTTCCACTTGCATGTCTTATTTGTGTATCTGTCTGTCTGTCTGTCTGTCTGTCTGTCTGTCTATCATCTATCTATCTATCATCTATCTATCTATCTATCTATCTATCTATCTATCTATCTATCTATCATCTATACATCCAGATTTATCTTAAGGGCAAAACAGGTGATATTAATACTGATAAAATTTACTACTTCAAAATTAAGAACATCTCTGTTCATTACAAGAGCTAAGGTAAAATGTCAAGCCATAAGATAAGGACACTGGATTAGAAAATCACGCTCCTTGGGTGCTATAGCCCCCTGAGAACATGGCATCATGAATGTAGTACATGTTGGAATTCAGTCTCCACTTACCTGCTTGACTGAGTGCCCTGATTCTTGGTACAATATATACAAAATATATGGTGACCCTCCATATTGTGAAATGCATAGCAGTAATATGTATGGCCAACAAAGAACTGGTATCAGCATGATGGAAACAAGTCCAGATATCATTAAGAAGAACAGAAAATTCAAAAGGGAAAATTGAGTAAAAAATTTGAATAGGTAAATAAAGGAACAAATTCCATAGTCCAATAATATTATGTATATAATTAATCTCAATAATTAGCCAGGTAATTAAAATGAAAACACAGTGAAATGCCATTACTTTCCCATGAGATGGGCAAAAATTAGAATATTTTGTAATATGATCTATCTGAAAGGTTATGGAGCAATGGACACTCATACTACTAGTAGGAATAAAATTGATGCAAAATAGTTGATAAATAATTTAAAGTTATGTGTACCTTCTGACTGAGCAGTGCCACTTTAGATAGTAATGTAGAAAAGTGTATTCCTATACATATGAGGACACATGCCCAATAACACTCATGGTCATACTGTTCGTAATAGCTCTAATCTGGAAAAAAGAAATGAATGTCCATCAGCAGTAATATGGATAAGAAAACAGTGGTGTATTTAACTAAAAAAAAATACAACAATGCAAATGGACATACCACAACATGTACAATAAACATGAAATTTAAAAGTGAGCCTAGGAAAACAATATGCATACATAATATATTAGTCAGGGTTCTCTAGAGGTATAGAATCATAGAACAGATTGTAGTTGCTGTTGTTAGGTGCCATTGAGTCAGTGTCTGACTCATTGCAACCCCATGTACAACAAGCAAAACGGTATTTTTAGTGCTTCTCTGCTAGTCATAGGGTTCCAATGGCTGATTTATTATTATTATTATTATTATTATTATTATTATTATTATTATTATTATTAAGGGCTGGGAGTTAGCTCAGTTGGTAGAGCGCTGCGCTGCAGTCTCTGAGGACCTGAGTTCAATTCCCAGCACCGTGAAAATGGGAGAAGGGCCTGGCAATCCGCTACCAAGGCAATCCCGAAGCACTGAGCCATTGAAAACCCTATAAGGGTCGCTATGAGTCGGATACCGACTCGACGGCACCTAACAACAACATTATTATTATTATTATTATTATTATTATTATTATCATTATTATTATTATCACTGTCATTATTATTGGGGCAGGGAGTGGGTTGCTAGGTCATTTTCCAAAGCCTACTGCCCCTGGTGTTCCCAGGCAGCCACCTATCCAAGTACTAATAGGCCTGACCCTGCTTAGCTTCCAGTATTTGACAAGATCTGATGCCATAGTGGCACGGCTTCAGGCTTAGAATAGCTACATAATGATAAAAGGAAATTATTAGATTACCTTATGGAATTGAAGGCTGGCTAGGTCTACAATGACCATCTGTAGCCTGGAGGATCAGAGAACCCACTAGAGGTCCCATGGGGGCCAATGATGCAGTCCCGCCCCAGGCTAAAAGCCTGAAAGCTTACTGGAATGTTACTGGAGTTGGCTCTGAAAGGCTAAAGAAACTGAAATTTGATTCCAAGGGCAATGATAGTAACAATTGAGACACTTAGGAAGAATTTAGCTCGTACATGCTCTGTGGTCTCCTCTTTTATCTCCTTTTCTTTGATCTAGGCTCCCAATCTATTGGATTATGCTGCCCACATTCAGTGTGAATCTTTTCCCCTCAGTTATTCTCCTTCACAGATAGACCCAGAATTGTGCTTTACTAATTTGTTAGGCACTTCTCAACCCAATGAAGTTGAGAATCAAGATTAACCACCACACATATATTTCATTAGTATAATTATATGAAGTTAATGAAGAGTCAGACTCAAAATAGATGGTATAAAATACATATTAAGATGTTAAAATAAACAATATCAAGAAAAGTACTAAAATCAAGCTCAAGATAACTGATTATATTTGAGGAGAGAGGTATGAGATTAAGAAGAAACATTTGAGAATTTTGCAAAATGCAGTAACATTTTATTTTCTTTTAAATTTTAGAGGAGATTTCTCTAGTATTCACTTTGTATCATATATATCCATATGAGGCTTGGGTTTAGCTCAGTTGGTAGAGTGCCACTGAAAATGCTATGAGGGTCGCTATGAGTCACAACTGACTGGACAGTACCTAACAACAACAACAACAACTTTATGCTTTCTATTTTCTTCTTTTGTACAGTTTTATGCTTTCTATTTTATGCTTTCTATTTTTATATATACTTTATGCTTTCTATTTTCTTCTTTTGCACAATTTCCAAATAAGGTGGAAATCACTCTTAAGTGGATAATTGAGTGGCTTAAAACAACAGAAATGTGTTGCCTCACATTTTTGGAAGCTGGAAATCTAAAACATGGTATCTATAGGCTTATGCATTTTCTGGAGGCTCTTTGTTGTTGTTAGGTGCTCTCAAATTGGATCCAACTCATAGTGACCCTAAGTACGACAGAATGAAACACTTCCTAACTCTGTGCCAGGTACAGGTTCTTTTTTATGTTTAAGCCCATTGTTACAGACATGATGCCAATCCATCTAGTTGAGTCTTCCTTTTATTCATTGACCTGCCACTCTCCCAAACATGATGTCCTTCTACCAAGATTGGTCTCTCCTGACAACATGTCCAAAATACTTAAGACTCAGCCTAGCCATCCTTGCTTCCAAGGAGCACTCTGGTTGCACTTGTTCTAGGACAGATCTGTTGGTTCTTTAGGCAGTGCATTGTATACTCAATATTCATCTCCAGCATCATAATTTAAAAGCATCAATTCTTTTTCTGTCTCCCTTACTCAAAGTCCATGGAGGCTCTTAGGATAGAGTATTTTCTCCCTTCTTCTGGCTTCTGTTGGTGGCCAGCAATATGTGGTGTTTCTTGGGTCAAAGCTGCATCTCTGTAGCCCCTGCTTCTGTCTTCACATGGTCATCTGCCCTTAATGTGTGTGTTTCTGGGTATGACTTTCCCGTTTAAAATGACAGAAGTCATCTTCGACATAGGGCACCTTGTAATCTATTATAACTTTATTTTATTTTATTAATCTATAAAATCTGTTTCCAAGAAAGGTCACACTTTGAGGTTTTGGGTGACATGAAGTTTGAGGGCCAGTAATACATCCAGTAATGGGGGGGGGGTAGATGGTGTAACAGATTGGTGGAGGGTAATCCTGGTTGATAAAATGAAGTCTCAGGTGATGATTCACCTTAGCTCTGGAGCTGTAGAACCTCACTTAATGGTTGAGATCTGTCCAATCAAAGGAAAAACATTCTCATAGCTGGAGAAAGCAAATATGATCTGTGTGTTTAAGGAAGAAGTTTTATGGAAACTGTGTCAGATTCTATATGGAACGTAGACCAACAGTGGTAGAGATTTTTTGAGAACTATAATTGAATTGGGGCTGGGATTTAGCTCAGTTGGTAGAGCGCTGAGCTGAAGTCTCTGAGGTCCCAAGTTCAATTCTCAGCACCACAAAAATGGGAGAAGGGCCTGGCAATCTACTCCCAAGGCAATCCGGAAACAATCAGCCATTGAAAACCCTATGAGGGTCGCTATGAGTCAGGTACCAACTCAACGGCACCTAACAACAACAACAATAATTGAATTATATTTATCTATCTTTGCCTTGTCTGAATCTAGAACAGAAAACTTTTGTTGATTTAATCACTAACTCTCTCAGAAGGAGCATCCTACTCTGATTCTTTAAATATAAATTGCTCAAAATTAGATAAACAGAGTTTTTGGACTGAAAAGTCTTAAAGCCTTTTCATTAATAGGTAATAAATTTACAATATGTTATTTTTTGGTTTTATCTATCTTTGGGGGATTACTCATATTACAACCAAGATTGGACTTCAGAGTAAATGTACTATATTGACATTCATTAAAATAATAATTGTGAGTAACTAATTCAGATTTATGGGGAGCACATGATAGCTTTGGATCTACATACATAAAAATAATTCTTTTTCTTATAAAAAGATTAAATAATTTTCCTTTGCAATCTTTTTTATATCTCCAACCATAGTTAATCATTGAATTTTCCATTAATATTTGGAGTTTTGTTTCTAAAATGCTTTTAAAATATCAATATAGGAGATTTATTTTGGAAAAATTGAATAAGTATCTCCAGAACCAAATTGTGCATATGCTATGTCTTCTCAGTAGCTCAGCCAGCAAAGAAAAACAAAGTACTTTGGGAGTAGAGTGGGAAAGAGAGGAAAGAGAAATCTGGATTCATTTCACAGTTAAAAAAAATTGCCTTTTGGCAGAGCCAAAGATCTGGGTTATACTCAAAGTATCACAGCACACTAAAACTGGAAATTATCCTAGAAAACATTATCCAGCCAATCTCTTCATTTAATAGATGAAGACCCTGAAGCCCAGAGAGAATTGATAACATACTCATGGTTTCCCAGCTAGCAATGCATAATTCTGCATTATTCTATCTCTGGGACCTGAATGAATAAGCTTGGAAGAACACATCTTTTCCTCAATACTCTCTATCTATTAGTGTCCCGGTTTAAAATATAGGAAGATCTGCAGTAATCATATACAGTGGTGACATTGCTGGCAGCTAAGATGTTGCTTAGAGGACGGAAAACAGATTGTTACCCGTGTGGAAACATGGTTATGGAGATATTTGTTTTTCACACTTTGCAGTGTTATCCTGTGTCTATTTAGATTATTCTACAGAGCATACTAAGGAGAGCCTGATAGGTTGGGGACTTAAAAATGTGTCTTTGAGTCCCATGAATAATTGTGGGAAAACGTGGTTAATTATCTTTGAAAGAAAAGTGAAATATTGACAGTTCACCCTGATTAACTTCATTTCCTCTCAGCATGGTATATGCATCAGGATTCATTCATGGATATTTGTTTTGAAGTCTTATTTTCTACCTTGGATGGTTGAGACCACACGTGGCTTTTTTTAATCTTAATATTTCCTTACTGACATTTTTTAGAAGCCTGAATCTAATTTTAGAGAGACATTTAAATTACTTTCTCTATCAGAATATATTTGTATTCTGTATAGGTCAAGAGAAAGAGTCACAGAAAGTAGAAAAATTTAGAGTAAAACTCTCTGAAACCAGTGTTCTTGATTTATTATTCTACAGAATTAGTGCCTATAAGAAGAAAATGTTTTCAATAGACAGGGTTTGTCTTATAATTTTGTCTATTACATAGATACCCTGAACATATTTCCTCTTCATCGTGGGTTGACATTTTTTATCGTCATGTAGTATAAATAGTGGGCTGGGATTTAGCTCAGTTGGTAGAGCACTGTGCTGCAGTCTCTGAGGTCCCGAGTTCAATTCCCAGCACTGCAAAAATGGGAGCAGGACCTGGCAATCCACTCCCAAGGCAATCCTGAAACAGTCATCCATTGAAAACCCTATAAGGGTCGCTATGAGTCAGATACTGACTTGACAACACCTAACAACAACAGTATAAATAGTACTAATTTTATCTAAACCAATGTGAGTTTCTTGAGTTTTCATCTACAAGACTGGAAAGTGCATTGAAGATAATTTCCAGATCCCAGATTTCTCTTTAAATGCCATGATCTCAGGCTTCTTAGCATTTGGAGAGGAGAAAAGTCATGTTCAGTTTGGACTGAATTCCACCTCCTGATTGCTGAGTATATCATCTGCTGAGCAGAAGGAGTTCTCAGTGGACTTTGGTTGGAAGTTTCCATTTTCCAGATTCTGCCATTATTGCTAGGAAATATATTGCCATGTTTGTAGCACATTCTAACAGGTGTTAGATTTTCAAGTTTATATCCCCATGAGGAAAGTTTTCTTGCTAAACTAATGAATCCCCTAAGATCAATGCTTAGTATGACCTCCATCAAATACCTTTCCAGAATACAAGATTAAGGAAGCATGAGTGGTATACCAGTCTTCTGATGGGCTTGTGGTGATAGGGATTCTGGTTACATTGAAGAAAGGCCACTGTGTGGATATTGACTCTTGTAGTAGTAGTAGTAGTAGTAGTAGTAGTAGTAGTAGTAGTAGTTGTTGTTGTTGTTGTTGTTGTTGGATATTGTCGAGGGGGGTCTGACTCATAGTGATCCTATGTACAGCTGACCTAAACACTGGCCAATTTTGTACCAGGACAATGACCTTACATGTTTTAAGCACATTGCTGTAGATACAGTGGCAATCCCTCTAGTTGAGGGCTTTTTTTCTGTTAAGCTGCCACTCTCACATACATGATGTTCTATTCTAAGGATTGGTCCCTCTTGACAACACGTCTAAAATATGTAAGATGTAGTCTCATCATCCTTACTTCCAGGAACACTCTGGTTGCACTTCTAGGACAGAACTATTGGTTCTTTTGTCAGTCCATGGTAGATTCAATACTCTTCTCCAGAATCCTAATTCAAAACATCAATTATTCTCCTGTCTCCCTTGTTCAATGTTCAGCTTTCACAACCATATGATGGGATTGAAAATATCATGGCATGAGTCAGGCGCATCTCCATTTTCAATGTGACATCTTTACTTTTCAACACTTTAAAGATGTCTTTTGCTACAGTTTTCCCAATGCAATGCATCTTTTGATTTCTTGACTGCTGCTTCCATGTGTGTTGATTATATAACCAAGTAAAGCAAAATCATGGACAACCTCAATCATTTCTCCATTTATCATGAAGTTTCTTACTGACCCAGTTGTAAGGATTTTTGTTTTGTTGATGTTAAGGTGCAATCCATACTGAAGGCTGTTTTCTTTGGTCTTCATCAGTAAAAGTTTCAAATCCTCTTCACTTCCAGCAAGCAGAATTGTGTTACCTGTACAACACAAGTTGTACAGAGAGTGAGTCATCTCCAATCACAATGCTATATTCTTCATAAAACTCAGCTTCTTGGATTATTTGCTCAGCATAGAAATTGAAGAGGTACAGTGAAAGGATACAGCCTTGACACACAACATTCTCAACATTAAACCAGGCAGTGTTTCCTTGTTCTCTTCAAATGACTGCCTCCTGAATTATGGTGCTGGAGACGAATACTGAATATACCATGTTGTTGTCATTGTTACGTGCCATGGAGTCGAGTCCGACTCATAGCGACCCTATGTACAGCAGATCCAAACACTTGCCGATTCTGTGCCAGGCAAATGATCTTATTTATGTTTAAGCCCATTGTTGCAGACACTGTGTCAATCCATCTGGTGGAGGGTTTTCCTCTTTTGTGTTGACCTGCCACTCTCCCAAACATGATGTCCTTCTCCAGGGATTGATCTCTCCTGACTACATGTCCGAAATATGTAAGATGCAGTTTGGCCATTCAGAGTGCTTCCAAGGAGCACTCTGGTTGTACTTCTTCTAGGACAGATTTGTTGGTTCTTTTGGCAATCCATGGGATATTCAATAGATATCTCCAGCACCACAATTCAAAAGCATCAATTCTTTTTCTGTTTCTCTTGTTCAATGTCCAGCTTTCACAACCATACGATGCCACTGAAAATACCATGGCATGAGTCAGACGCACCTTCGTCTTCAATGTGACATCTTTGCTTTTCAATACTCTAAAGAGATCTTTTGCCACAGTTTTTCCTAGAGAAATACGTCTTTTGATTTCTTGACTGCTGCTTTCATGGGTATTGATTATAGAGCCAAGCAAAGCAAAATCTTGGACAACCTCAATCTTTTCTCCACTTAATGTGAAGTTGCATGCTGACCCAGTCGTAAGGATTTTTGTTTTGCTGATGTTTAGTCATAACCCATATTGAAGGCAATGATCTTTGATCTTCATCAGTAAATGTTTTAAATCCTCTTCACTTTCAGTAAGCAGAGTTGTGTCATCTGCATAACGCAGGTTGTTAATGAATCTTCCTCCAATCTTGATGCCATGTTCTTCCTCAGAAAGTCCAGCTTCACAGATTATTTGCTCAGCGTATAAATTGAAGAGATAGGGAGAAAGTATACAGCCCTGATGCACACCTTTTTCAAATTTAAACCACGCAGTGTTTCCTTGTTCTATTCGAACAACTGCCTCCTGGTTCATGTACAGATTTCTCATGAGCATAATTAGGTGTTCTGGTATTCCCATTTACTGAAGTGTTATCCATAATTTGTTATGATCCACACAGTCAAATGTCTTTGCATAGTCAATAAAACATAGATAGACATCTTTATGATATTCTCTGCTTTCAGCTAATATCCACCTGACATCAGCAATGATATCCCTGGTTCCCTGCCCTCTTCTGAATCCCTCTTGATTTTCTGGTAATTCCCTGTCTATATACTGCTGCAGTCGCTTCTGAATGTTCTTTGGTAGAATTTTGCTGGTGTGTGATATTAATGATATTGTCAGATAGTTTGCACATTCAGTTGGATCCCCTTTTTGGGGAATAGGCACAAATATGGATCTCTTCCAGTCAGTTGGCCAAGTAGCTGTTTTCCAAATCTGTTGGCATAAACATGTTAACACCTCCAGTGCTGCATCTGTTTGTTGAAACATCTCTATTGGTATCCCATCAATTCCTGGAGCCTTGTGTTTTGCCAGTTCTTTCAAGGCAGC